>JAGXCT010036888.1:0-74849 GCA_022495035.1 Philopotamus ludificatus | reverse complement strand
CGCCGCACTCAGATGCAGAATTGTGTTTAGACCCGCCGCATTGAAAGGGTTAAAGAGGGAAGAAAGAAGAAAATACATTATTTTTTCTTTTATCAGACACATTATCAAACTAAAAGAAGTAGAACCGTAATTTATTGTACATTTACTGGAAAAAAATACTAATTGATTGATGATTGCTTTCCAGCGTCGATATATTGTATTAATATTTGTTTACGTTTTGAAACGCTGCGAAAATATTGTGGTCTATATGGACTTCCAGGGGTCGATTTTGACTTTTACGACTTTTCGACGAGGGGTCTATGTCAAGAAAAAACATATGGGGGTCCTCGTGATGTAAACGAGGTCACACGATCGGAGCCCATTTAACCTGTATTAAGTGCAAACGAAGAACTTAAGGTTTTCTCGATTTTTACGATAGTCCTTTCCACAGTGCTCACTTCTGAACCCCGAACTGTTATACGAAACGCTAAACTTTTAATGTCTAATTACATATTTCGTAAATATGTAATACATTGCCTCTTGAAATAAAGGTCAATGCCCTATGGTTGACAACAAAATATAACATGCGTGCGTAAACAAACTAAAAATAGAACATGGCTATTCAAAATATGTGAATGGAAAAATGTTCGATGTATTGATTTCGTTCAGTTTACAAAATACTAAAAACCTAGCCTTAAACTTTTTATCGGTAGTTTTCTATAGGGCGAGTTTATATAGTGTGGTTCCTATCTAGGCGATATAGAAGGGTTTACTGCATTTCTATTGTTTATCTTGCATTATGGCCTATCGCAAGAAAGTTTTTGATAGCTTTTCTCTCTTCACAACTCGAACTTCTTATAAAAAAAAGAAATCGGTTGAAAATTCTTGAACGTGATGATTTTTATTGTTTTTATATTGTTGTTTATTATTATTTATTACTATTTAAGAATTTTACTAGATTCTGGTTTGAGTCGTTCCAAATCCTTTCAAATTCAATACTAGGCAGGCAGGGGGGGGGGTGTGTACGGAAAGCAAAAAAAAATTGGCAATACTTTGAGTCGCATTGATGGCCAAAAGAACTGAGAAGTTTGACATACATATTACACCAATGCTATCTACGATTTGACTGACAAAAATTGTAGTTCTTTCAGACAGTCTGAAGAAGCTGATAAAGCTTGTCGGAAATAAAGAGGTCAAGAAAAGAAGTAGAAATTAGAGACCGTGTAATCTCGTAGTAGTTCTTAAGACCGCTGCGTCCAGGAGGAGCTGGATAAGAATCGTTAGAAGAAGTCACCAGTGTCATGGTTTATAGGTAGCAATAATCTGTTGACAATGATCATGGAAGTTGACCGCGACTGAGAAATCTATGAATTCTAGAAATTCTTTATGACATTGGCCAGGATGTGAATCTAAACGTGAGAGACTCATTACACATGAAATGTGATACACAGAATATATCATACATTTAAATGGGTAGATGGTTTTGGAGCCATATGTCCATAGTCATATAAATAGTAATAAATAATTAATTGAATATATAATTCTTTAAATCAAAATCCTGAATCTGAGTTGAATGTGTGCAGTTTTTTATTCGATTAATAAAAAAAACTATATTCCAGTGTAAATAATTTAAGTGATTTAACGATTAACGTGCAAAAAGAATAAGAACTTACTTGAGTTTTCAGCTCCGGCTTGTTCTGATTGGCAAAGTTGTAGAGATACGTGGCCAAAAATGCGATGGGATCCTTGGGCCTCGTGTTGGCCACTTCGGTCAATCCTTTGATGAGCGGATCCCCGAGCGCTGCAAACACATCCTCAACATTATTGCTCGATCTTCCGGCCATGGTCAACTCGATCGATTTGATTTCAAAAAAATTGCGCAAAGCGGACTAAGTTGACGAAAATAACAAGAAAAACCAGACAGCCGCCGTCTTATTATATTATATTTTCAATAGGGACGAGAAAATGAATAAGAAATGTGAAAAAATGAATCGAGTTGTGTGTATCGCGTGGTTAACGTGAGTCTTGCTTACACGAGGCCAAGTATCTGCCCTCCTCTGTCCTGAATATCGGTATATCCACCTGGCCATTGTGTCCATTGTTGGTCGGTTCTGAAATAAGTCATTAAATATTGAAAGCCTCATTCGAATCGATGCCCTAATAGTATGTGGGTTCCGTGATCGATCGGCGAAACCGTGACATATAAAACTTTTTATCGAGAAGTACACGGTTTCAGCTGAACGATAATGCGCAAAAATTATGCCACGTAAAAAAATGTATATAAATGATCACATATCCCAACACCATCCTGACTACTCTCAAATATCACAATTCTCAACTCCCAAAATTCATTCTCATTTCATTCTTAATTATCCTCAGGTCAAGTTAGAAAAAAATATTAGATCCAAATCAGACTCTGATAAGTATTTTCTATTACACCTTTTGAATACACTCTTACCCTTTAAGTCCAACCAAATCATTTTTATTCCAAAATCAATGAAAAAGGAATAGAGGTCTAGCTTTACATCGTGAACGTATACATATATACTTCATCCTTTTAATCAGGGCTTCGAACCATTATATTTCAAAATGGTTTTCGTTCCGGGTTAAATAAAAAAAATATATCAATTCGGTTCCAATTTTTGTTCAGGAAAAACAACGTTTTATCCATTTTTCAGTTCAGGTCTGAGTGATTATTTTTTAAAAGTTTTTATTTGTTCTCAAATGTATATTATGTATAACGGGTATTTCTTTTCGGTTCAGCTCCGGTTTTTCGTTCCGACAATCAAAATGGTTTTTGGTTTTCGATTCACTTCCGATTCGACGCCCTAATAAAAACAATTAAACAATAATCACTTAGAACTGAACAAAGTAGCGAAAAACGGAACGAAATAAAAATAATAACGGTTCGAAGCTCTGCTTCTTATGCGATTTAATTATTAAATAAATAAATTCAGATTTTAAATCATCTACACTTGAATTATTTGCTGAAAAATTTGGAACTCTATATTGAATACAAGTTTGAGTGAGATTCATCAAGTCCATTAAAAAAATCGATAATGGAAGTAGTGATTTTGTTTAAAAAAATACGTGAGACATTTGTTCTTCTCAAAAAACCCTTTTCATCAATATTGATTTTGATCCTTTAAAGTAGTAAATTATTTTTTTCAAGCTTCGAAGCAATTCTGTAAAGTAATTTTCTATATGACGTTTAGCTTCCCTCAGTGGTTTTATCTTTATTTCCTCAGTATTGCCAAACCACGCCTTTTCACGGTTCTTTTCATCTTCGGGAATATGAAGAAGTCACAGAAGACAATATCAAGAACAACAACACATGTGGAACCTTTTCGAGAGTGTCAACAATTTGTACCATTCCATTAAAATTATTAGATATAACATTGTATTATTTAAAAAAACTGCTACTCACTCATCAAAAGGTTCGATAAAGATTTTAAAGATCCCTAGTGTCTTTTAAGGCTTTTTAATATAAGCAAAACGTCTGTTTATGTTTTTTTTCATCTTTAGAAATAGGAAGAAGTCCCAGGCCATTTCCGGCGAACATAGAGGCTGAGGCATCTTAACGGTGACAACTTGATCAAAAATTCTTTCAAATATCCTTTTTTTCCACAAATCAATTAGCAAGCCAAAACCCATGAAACTTTTTGACAGAAAAAAAGGAAGCATCCAATATGGTAATGTCAATATACGTCAGGGACAAATGTATCAACTCAGCATTCGTATTTTCCGCAAGTATTTAATTAAAATAATAGCAAAAAGGGTTTTATCTTATCGCGTAAAAAAGGATGGATAATTTATATAATATTTTTAATTGAAATATTTCTAAATTTTAAATTACTCTAAACACTCATCATTAATCATTCAAAATATGTCCGAATTGCTTATTTATTTATTTAACAATTCATAAATTCGCCATACAGCATTAATAATTCAAGTAATTGTTTCGAATATATTGATCGCATAAATTAAACCCAAATTGACGTTTTTTTTTACGGACGTGGATATACAATAGTAATGGAGGGAACGATTGTGATGGATAAGCCATCAAGGGATGTTAATAGCCCAAAAAAAATATGATCGAAGATAATAACAAAAAAATATATATATACAAATTCTAATATATCAATTCAAACACATAGATATTAAAATAACATTCCAATCAAATACGTGATTATGCGATATAATATGACACATTCTGACGTACAAGTGTATGCGATTAAATATTTAACATGCTCTGAATATGATGAAAATACAAATAATTAATATACAGTCAACCCTCCTATAGCGCTCTTTGCTATAGAGCGACTTGTGCGGCAGTCTCTCATATAGTGCTTATTTCTAAAAAATGCAAAATAAAGGTCAATATGTTGCATTTAAAATATGTGCTATGTATTGATTGAGTTTCTATAGAGTGATCAATATCTCGGCGCTATAGGAGGGTTGACTGTATTGCTCAGAAAGTAATTTATCATTGAAAAAAATATATAAATAGAGCTTAATAATTTTCTTTTACTTTCTGATCAATTATTTCACCTATGAATGTATAAAGATTTCTTCTTACTAACATCGGAATCATTTAATCTTTAAAATAAGCGATGATAATGCAACCATTATTAACTTTGCGTGTCAAATGTACTAAATGAACAAATCTGTGCTAACAAAACACGAACAAACAAATCTTGGATTTACGTCTTGTTTAGTTTAGTTTTAAAAAGAAGAACTTTAAAAAAAATATGATACGATTTCATTGAAATCCTCAGTCGTACTGACCTAAATGAATCCGATGGTGTTGTAAGAAGAAGATTCTCTCACCGCATGCTATGAATGGTTTTCGACCACTGTTCATACATTTCACTTTTGCCATAAACTGCTACAGTAAACATAAACCAAATTGAAGCGTCTACTCGTTGTCTAATTAATGGTATAAGTATAAAAAAATATATATATGTATGTACAAAAAGCGTTTCATTTAAAAGTTGGGATCCACGAGGCTGCTGCGCTTCCTCCTGAATATATTGACGAACATTTCGGCAATGTGCAGCGAGTTCTGCATGGCCAGATCCTTCTCCAGCTGGAGGATATTGGCGACGGCCGTCGTGTAATCGTGGAACGTCTGCAGTTCGGTCAGTCCCAGACTCTGATAGTTGCCTATCCTGACTATCTCCGCACTCAGCGTCTCTCTGTGGTTCAAGCCTCTGACCGTGCACAAGTGTTTCAGGTGTTCGGGATCTTTGCACAGATAGGGGAGGGTGATCGTCATGTTGAAATGAAGCGAATTGCCCAAAAAACTAGGCCTCGCCGATAAATGTCCTAGCTTATCGTCCCATTTGTACTTGAGATTGTTGTTCAGATGTATCATTGCGCGCGAGATGTTAGTATAAGCTCTTCCCACGTCACCTGGATGACTATGGGAAGTGCATGCCATCACTCGCACGTGATCTTGAACGTTGATCCAAATCGCCAGGTTGCTATCGTGTGTGATGAAAACGCCTCTACCATACGGCCAATGTCTGCCGTGCAGACGCTGATCATCGTCGAGCTCCTTACTATCGCACAGAGGGATTAATAAACCCGATGCTGCAAGTACGGCTCTGATCTCAGAAGGCTTTTCAAGCACTTCGTTCATCGTATAATACGTTCCGCATTTATCTTCAGGATCTATATTAAGCAAACCGAGTACCTTAGAAAATTCAGAGCTCAACAGTATATCTGTCAGCGTCCTTTCTACAGATTCCAGATGACCGACGTTCAGATTGAGAGGTAGCTCATACTCGTCCAGATTCCTACTACACTCTATTGTTCCAGCCAATATATATTTGTTAGGCGGATCTAAATCCATGTTTATAATCAGATAAGAAGTTTCAGTTTCGGTCTCATTGTCTTTATTCACAGGAAGAAAAATAGATTGCGGATGCGCATGCAGATCCGAATACATGTTGATGCAATGCAAGTCTTTGATGAGCGGCAACAGAAACTCTTCATATAAGGGATAGGCGTAGTAATCTGGCGCCACTATCCCTCCGTTGAAGTCTTCTTCGACGGCGTCGATTGCGTTCTTATTGTTGGGTATCTTCTTGACCGCCGGCCAAATGACGTCGAACAAATTGTGATCCAGCTTCGTGACTCTGTATTTGATCCTGTCGAATACGGGCCTCGGCAGAAAGCGACCGAGGAACGACGAGGGAGGTCCTTCGTTTGCCGAGGCGCTCGGTGGTGGTCTGGAGGCGGATTGTTCGCGAGTTTCTTGCAGCAGTTGGAAGCAGCGCTCCAGTATCGTCAAGATCTCGGCGTCCATCAAGTCTCTCCGCGCTGAACACTTGTCGTTGCTGACTGATATGCATAATTTTAATAAGTGCTTGCATTATAATGAGAGTATAGCTTCATGGCAAAAAGAGCTTTGAGTCATATTGTAGCCATATTAAATCTATTTTTGCCATTATCTATATAAATACTACTCTAATAAATATATGTTTTTCTATTATAGCATGCCATCGTGAATAATAATATAATAATTTGAAAATCTACAAAGATAGAAATAGATATACTAATACCCTTGTCGTTGAGCATTTCGTCCAGCGTCGATTCGTCGGCATCGAAATCTTTCAATAACTCTTTGTGCGTTAAATACTTATCGCTTTTCAGATATTCTTCCGGAGTATGACCTTCCTGTATATTAACATATATGATTAGAAATGTAATTAAAATATATTGATATGATAATAAGGTTAACTTACGTCGTCTTGATCTTTGGGATTGGCGCCCATGTTCTGCAGAATGTTGTAGTAGTGTCCGTTGTCGTTCATGACTGCGGCATAGTGAAGCGCAGTCCTTCCATCGAAGTCGACCGCGGATAGAGTCTCGGGAAATCTAAAAACATATATTCAATTATAATCGAGAAGATCAATCGATACCCGTGCCGATGGGGTATATTTGGGACTCCAAGTTTTTTAATATAAATCATATACGACACAAACTTTTTGTATTTGTCTAACAAAGTCTAATGAATAAATAATCATTGAATTTTATTGTCCGCAATTGCGAAAATAAACAACAATATTCGCTTCTGTAGCCACGAGCGCGATGTTTTTCCTCGCTTGCATCCAATAAGATGTGCCGAGTGCGAGTTAAACGTATACTAGTGAAACTTCCCGCGACAATTTGGCGGTCGGTATACCGCCGGCGTGTCCTCAGCCTGCGACGGGACATCGTCGAGTGTGCGTGTCATTTACGCGTCATATTGAAAAATGTAGAGCAAATTATAAAGCATGTCATGAATTCTTCATAAATATATTGAAAGAGTCAAGATATTTATGAAAGATTCATCAATATCGTGTCTTGAAATGCTTAGGGTATTTTTTTTCATTATAAACAGACCCCCTTCGGACTGTGTACTATTCCCAGACTTATTTAACTTTTAAGGGGGGTATATTATAAGAAAAACCCTTGAAAGGGCGGATTTAAAATAGCGGGACAAAACTCCAATCTAAGATATGCAGATGATATTACATTGATAGTCACCAGCAATGAAGAAATGGTCAAACTGATCAAAAGAGTTGAAGGTGAAAGTAAGAAACTAGATAATAATCGATAGAAGCAATTAGCTATCCTGATCCGTTAATTTTTCATATCTAGAGAGGGTTGAAGAATTTCTATATCTCGGGTCTCTACTTATGAGTAATGGAAATTGTTAGCCAGAAATAAGTAGACGAATTAGAATGTTTAAACGGCATGTCAAAGCTATCGACCTCGCGTATTCTTCATTTTTACAGAAACCTGGACCATGAAAGAAAACAATTACGCCTGTTGAAACACACAAACGTGTCTGTCCTAAATGAGATGGCAAACGAAAGAAGGATACGCTTTGTATCGCACAAGGACGCAGGGGAAAGGGGAGGACACCTATACGCTGGAGCAACTAAGGGAAGATGTCACGGGATCTATCTTAGTAGCTTTGATTCAAGATGCGGAATGCAGGGGATTCCGGAGAGCCACAATCAGGGAGATTCGTCTTAAGAATAGTCACGATCCTCAGACATGAAGGTGCCGACTAACAAAGAATCTATGTATTATGAATGTCTAGTTCATTCCATGAATGGAACGCCTCAATAATACAACCGTACTTCAACTTCTTCATATGAAACGGGAGCCTCTGGACGCCGTTGAATTGAATACTTTGAACACATTATTCGTTGACCAAAATATCGCCTTCTGTAGACTATTATGTAGGGAAAAGTAGAAGGCAAACGATGATTGCGAAGAAAGAAGCTGAAGAAAGAAGAATTAGGAGATCCAGAATTGTTCCAGATAACCAAAAACAGACAAATTTATGGAGAAAAGACACAGATTAGTAGATCGCCGACGTCCTTAAACGGACAGGGCACTTAAAGAAGAAGTAGTAGTTAATAGCTATTAAGCGCAGGTAGTATTCGGATGTCTAACCTTTCAGGAAATTCTGAGTGATGCTCAGTGCATAATTAAGGATATGATTAAGTCCATATCCATGGTTCTTCAAATAAAAAATCTACCCACTTGGTCATCTTCTTTTATGCATAAATAATATATGAATTACCTCGCGGCTAGGTAACGAAGAATCGGCGTTCTACCAAAAATCACAGACACGTGCAGAGGTGTAGCTCCACGCGGAGAACAATGATCTCTGGCTATGGCAAATTTGCGTCTGTCCAATGCCGCTTGCAATTCTCTGAGTCCGCCAGAACGAGCCGATAGATGAACTCTTTTGATTTTGTTCTGAAAATAAAAACATGGAGCTCATACAAAATCCACGCAAATCATGATGAATAAAATTATTTTTTACCATATACGACGGAACGTTGTCAAGGAAAGCCTGAAGTTCTGCATTCTGCGACATCTGACCGACTAATCTTTCGCCTTCACCATTCAGTACCAAAGCAGCTAACTGCTCCATATTGCACGTGTCTATCAGCGTTTGTACTTCTTCGTCTTCTATACTCATATTCTTCTGAAAATATATGTACTGCATTATAAAACTGTTGACAATACATAAGAAAGCTCATGACTGTCAGTTTTAATTTATTTACATGACTAACTCTTAAATTAAAGATTGGCAAAATGGAACAAAGAGGCGCGAGGAGTAAAAACAAAATGGATTGTAATGATTGCTTTGATCTCATGCGCCTACTTAAGAATTACATGGTTTTAATGACAAAAATAAACTAGAAGCTTCCTCGAAATGTATTCGTTGATTATAGATATAGTTCTTTTTATTTTAAATATACACACATCGCGAATTCTCTGGAATAACAAATAAGTAAAAATGTGTTCTCGTGCTTTATAATGCAATTATAAATAAAAATGTTTCAAGACTTTGCTGTGATTTTCATTCCGAAGAAAACGTGGTGTGTGCGTGCCTTCGGCCTATTTTCAAGATGGTGTATAGAGTTTCCAGTTATCATTTGCTGTAACAGGCAGAGAGTTGATTAATGCAACGTTTCATACAAAAGTTTTCAAGTGAAACTTAATGTTCTAAATCTACGCATTAACATAAATTATTAATTAAGATTTTTTGATAGTCTCTAAAAAACCTTGAACAACGTTGGAAACTCTAGCCACCACACACAAAAAAAAGCAAATGACGTGCTTCATCCAGTAATTTAGTTATGATATGTATCTGAATAATAACACCTGAATATTATCCGAGGATTACCTCATTTGGATAATTTTCTATATCCCTCTGTTCCGCGTCTAGCGAGTCAACTTCTGGATCGGCATTGATCACTCCTTCGATCGTCGATTCGCTACCTTGTGATTGGCGACCTGGCGCATCTCTAGTTTCTGAAGAACATACAAAAAACTACTGGATCTGGTATTATCTTATATCTAAGCGAGTACGCTACCATTGAACGGATACTATTTAATAAATATAAAGATATCCGGAAAGAAATCCATGTTTTCATATACACTCGTTTAAGTTCAGTTTGTGTTTAAGATCAATGCTGAATGAAAACAGATGTCAATTTTATTCTCCACGATTTATATCAGGTGATAGGGAATTAAAAGATCCTTCTAAATATGATACGACATGTTGAAATCTCTAATTGAATCAGATTCCCGCGAAACTCTAGAAGAATTATCATGAATATTCGTATCTTCAATGTTATATGAATATTTTAAACGCTACCCGAGTACAACAAAGAATTACGGAAGGATGTGTCCAGATTTTTGTTTGCGAGTTTAATATCTCTACGTTTTTAACAGCAAATTGTAGTGGAGAAGAGAAATGGATAGTTCATGATGAAGTAAGAAGAAAGAAGCAATGGTTTTCCAAGAAATAATCACTAGTTCCAACTCCAAAGGCAGGATTAATACTTCGAAGGTTCTCTTATGCATTTGGTGGAATATGAGTGGAGTCATTCACTAAGGATTATTAAAACCAGACGAAACTATAACTACAGAAGTGTATTGTCGATAATTACTGAATAATAAAAACAATCAGATGAAGTATATATATCATTTATGTTCATATTTTACGTCGAAACCTTCGCATTTTCACAAGTAAGGAATCGAAATGAAAATGAAAATGGTTGTAAATAATAAGTGTAATTATATTTTAGAATAATGTTTGTTTACAAACTGGAAAAATAAAATTTTATGCCACATGGATTTCTTTCCAAATACTTGTTATTGTTATTGTAAATATATTGTTATTGTATTTTGGATATTTACAAACAACTTATTTTATTTAATAGGAAAGCGTTATAAATTAATTCTGAAAAAAACAATGGTATTGGTGGGATTCGATTTAGCCACTAAGGCTTCGTGGGCGGGTACGTTTACTATACGCATTACGCCAGGGTTTCTCCAACTATGTTCCGCGGAACATTGATGTTTTATTACATACCGTAGAAGCTCTTTTATTACATAGTGAAATGGTATGGCCATCCAAAGGAAAGGCATTAGTTAGACTTCATTAACTTTGAGATGAGTTATTAGTCAACTTGAAGGCACAAAATTTTGTTGTAGTTTTAAAAAAACCTTCTTGGTTAATAAATCCTACATATCTGACAGATATTTTTACAAAATGTAATGGTGTTAACTTATTACTACAAAGAAAAAGTATTACAATTACAATAAAATAAATTATATTTTAAAGCAGATGAAGAAATTATTAAGTATTTTTAGAATACCTACATAACTTGAAAGCAACTCTTTTACAATATTTTCCGAAAATTAGTAAGAACGATTACTGTAGGAATTCCTAAACCAGTAGGCTTAAGCGCAATAGTCAGCCCTCCCATAACACTTTCTCTAAATCGCTTTTTATAAAATGTTAATATTTTTAAGATCAAATTATATATTTCGTAAATATATAATGTTGTACATTGCTGAGCGAAATAAAGGTCAATGTCTTTGACCTTGGGCAACAAAATATAATACGTACGCGTAAACAAAATTGGCGTAATAGGAGGGTTGTATTTTAATGCGGCAAAACAAGCTAATTCACTAATATTGTGCCTGATATCAAGAAGTTCGAGGACTCAAAATAATCAAATTAATTAAGTGCTCAGTTATAGATGATATCTTATACAAATAATTACTAAATGAATGATAAGAATTTTAGAAAACGTTTAGGAAACCCTGCATTACGCTGTACTAAATATTGGTTAATAAAAATCGCTTGTAAATAATTTAGTTATTTGCTAAAAAAAATAATTCTATATATAACTGTATTACAACTGAGAATTTATAGCGAGGGCTAAAAATATTATTTATGAAATAATTTATTATTGACTATAAATTAATAATTAAATTTGGCGAAGCTTACGCGAAGGGCGTATCAGTGTTTTCGCTATTTTTAGTTAACTACTAATCACTTAATAATAAAATTTGAAATGCTAATGTGTGGACTTAATCTAATCACATACATTTTATTTCAGTTTCCTATTACGTATATTGCTTTCCCCTTATATAAATATATTACTTCGGCATCGATCCGCATTACATAACTCGCAAATCTTTATTGTAATCGGAATTTTCCGGCATTAGAAAAGACGAATTTTTACCGGATATTTATATTATAATGCATACCTGTTATAGCCCTCTTCAACTGCTCTACGTCTAATACGTCAGCGGTATCAGCCTTGTTCAGCTCTCCATATTCTGCATCGTCTTCGCCGCGGACATGAACATCGTCATCATCTGGATCTTCATATTCGATTCCTCTCGTCTTTAAATCGTCTCTATCTTGAACTATATTAGGTTCGATATCATCTTCAACGTGCGGAGCCTCATCCTTTTCATCTTCCATTTCGTCATCGGCTTCGTTTTCCATTGCGTCTTCATTATTCATCTCTCCGATGTTATTATTATTTTCTGGTTCTGGAGAACCGGCGGATTTTGGTGTTTGCGTGTTACGCAATTCTTCTTCTTCTTCGGTTTCATTTTTGTCTATTTCATTAGGGGGATCTACAGCTTCAAATAAATCCTATAACAAAATCATTTCTATTATCTGTTACGGGCACCGTGGTTCATCTAAACTAGTTTCGTATTGGCAGGCATCTAAACATGGCATCTAATGATCTAGTTGTTTGGCTGAGCTAAGTTTTAATTACTATTTGTGAAACAAGATGCTGAGGTATATGAGTATTATGTCTTATCTCGTTTTAATATGAAGTTTTTGAAGAGGTATCCTTTATCTTCAATGCAAACATGGCTCCTAGCAGAGGCCTCAATGACATTGGGTGAGATGAACGCATCGGCGCCGGTGTATTGTTCTGTATTATGTTTTGTAATATAACTGTAAATATTGTATTCTTTCGTATGTGCATTAAAATATCATACGTGGTAAACCAGTGGTGGCCAAATATTTTTTTTACATACAATATGAATTTATTTCTTAATCAATCGTCATGCATTCACTCAATAGTTATTTGATCGCACTCGAAATATTAAATTAATTAGGCTATATATATTTAAAATATAAAAAAAGTTGTTCCACCACTAAATTCGTATGCTCAAAAATATTTTGCGCGGTTGTAATTATTTTGATCACACGTGATTAAAATCTATGAATTCATCAATCAACTAAAATAAGCGACGCAAACAATTATTTATTCTTGCTAACCACACGTCTTTAAAAAATCAATTCATACGCACATTTTCGAGAGCCGGCTCCGGATCGTAATCCGCATTCGTCAGCTCATGCAGGTCTAGTTGGCTCTCGGTAAAATCTTCCAGATTGCTATCAGTAGGCAGCTCGTGGGTCGGCGTTTCTGGAGAGAGCAACTCTGGACTTCCTCTGTTTGAAATAGGTACGACTTCTTCCGGCTCGGGTTCGACGGCTTCCACTTCAGGAGTTTCAGGGATCGGCGTCGGTATCAACTTCTTCGGCTTGTTCGGCTCCCGACCGTTTACCTTCAACAGCTCCCAGTCCCAAGAAGCAGGATACGTAGAGCTAGCCACCCTCGGAGCTTCCGGAATCACCGACAGCAGAGATTTGTCCAGCTCCGTGGGTCTGTTCTTGTAATAGCCCGCCGATTTCATTTTCTATAAATATATTTGAAAGCTCTTATCGTAATTGTTTTGTGTACACATATTATACCTCGTAAAAATAAATGACGAATTTATCCGCACAGTGTTTGGTAGGTATGAGATCGGCAATGGAAATAATTACATATATTTTTGCGTAATAAATATTTCAATGCGATATTGTATACTAAGAATAGCCAAACTTTTAGATTGTATGTTATAAGAGTTACTAAATGAAAATCAAAATAATCCATAATCATGTTTTGCGGTCAACCTCTATATTAATTCGCACTTGAAAGCACAACAAATACAGTGGAACCCGGAATTTACGTTTTCCCGTTAAAATTTTTATAAATTTTAATTAAAAGAGAACGTAAAATTAGCCTTTTCGCCTCCAAACTGTACTAGTGAACTGCAACAATTGAAGGTGGGGATAATCAGTGCTTTTAAGCTTTATTAGCGCAAAACCCGGTGCAGTTCTTAATTCAAATGAATGTATCTATTTTAGAAGCAACGCAATAACTTCTGCGTAAGGTCGAAATCCATTAAGTATATGTTTAATACAATAACGATGTGCTGCTACTATGGACTATAAAAGCATATACGGTAGAGATTCTTCTCAAGGAGGACCAAAGTCGAGTTATACAAGACCCTCATCAGGCCTGCCCTGACATATGGGTCTGAATGTAGGGCTCTGACGGAGCAAAATGAGAGATTGGATGTATTGGAGAAGAGAATTCAAAGACGAGCTATAATCGACGACGGGGATAGGGCGTATCCGACGCAACGAAGAGCTTCATCAGCTATGAAAAGGTATGCATCAAGGATGGAGGACAATCAGCCATCGAAAAGGCTTATGGTAAACAAGTCTTCCTGCCCCTAGAGAAAAGAAGAGCAAAGCTGAAGTGGTTGGACTGTGTAGAGAGGTACGCTGCATCATTGAGACTGGAAGATGAAGCGACGTGGCAGCAGATCGGATGGGATGGAGAATACCACCTGGATAATGAATAAAACCAAGGCTCTAGACTAGGTCAGTTGCGGATATGTTTCTCCATCAAAACCTCTTTCAAATCAAGACGCAGGGAAGGAACATTGTCCAAAATCAAAATGATCTTCACGTAAATTCTGACTTTCTAAAAAAGCTTCTAGAGCTGTAACAGCAAAGAAGCTTTATGGAAATCTGACCTGTAATCCAAGCTTTAGTTTTAGCTCTTCATTGCAATTGATTTTTCGTATTTTTTTATGTAGGTCTTTCTAGAACGGTCCAAACCCACCCACTCAATTACAAATTTGTTAAGTAGGGTGGAAGTAACGATTATGAATAATATATGGAGCGCTATACAATACCGAATATGGAAACATTGTTTTCATTTAAAAATTTGTCGAATGTAGAGGTTTTTTTTTATAAAATATAAAATAAATATATCGAAAAGTAACCATTCTATTGACTATGCTTAATGATTTGGCTATAAACGTTTTTTGGGTGTCTATTTTTTTTTAATCATAATTAAAATCAGATATAATTCAAATGATATTACGAAATATAATTAAACTAATTATAAAATAACATTTTAATTATATTTTTTTAAATGGAAAACTATATTTTTTTACCAGTAACAATAATATGTTATTATTATTTAAATTAACTCGGAAAATGCTCGGAATTCTTTATGTACTGGCAAGGGAGTGAATGTGAGTTTTACAACCCACCACCCCCGCATCTTTGAAATCTTTATGGAATCTTTATATGGGTGATAAATCTTTATGGAATCTTTATATATGATAAATAAATAAACTAATTTGAATTTAGTTGAATAATAATTAAATAATATAAATGAAGATTACATTATCTAGTTTTCCTTCAGGTGCTCCATGATCCAAAAGTAGATTATAAGTCCTATCATCGTCCTTAGCACATGCTGCCCAATGAAGAGCACTGCGTCCATCATTATCGAAAGCCATCACCGACTCTGGATATCTATTCAAAATATGTTCGACAATCTCAGCGTTGCCGAAACCAGCAGCCTATAATATAATAAAAAAATATATAATCAAGTATATCACAAAAAAAATACTCAAATCATTTATAATCAATCACCTTATGCAGAGCAGTCATTCCGTTTATATCCCTACTAGATAATATTATAGGAGGTATCGGATCTTCAGTCATGATTTTCATCTTTGCCAAATCATTTTCAGTGGCGGCCATATGCATGTCTTTGATTGTCCCCTAATAAATATGCGAATATCAATATTAATTAAGAATAATGCCAATAAAAGGGAACAGTGTCGATTTTACCATGATATGAGGCACGGCTTCTAGAAACTTCTTGACAGTCGGTTGGCTGGATACTTCGGTCCGAAGCCTGGCGCCTTCTCCTTTCCACACCACCTGCTGTAACCTTCCAAGGTCCCTGTCGTGACACCATATTCTGATATTGGCAGGTTTTATCACCATTTCACCTGTACACAAAAAAAATCAATATTGCGTTCGTAGCAAATTAGATTTTAGAGTCGAACTGGCGGTGAAACGATTTCGGTGCGTCATACACACAGTGTCAATTTACGCACTTAAATAATTAACGTGTCTGAAAACCGGTGATCGATATCGGTTCTAACGTTGAATTATAAAATTATGCTTAATGAGTTTTTTTAAGTATGGATAATATATTTTATTGGACGATAATTTGATTGTTAAAGTTTTATATTCCAATGCTAGAATCAATAAAATAATTATAAACGGAATAAATATATTAGTAATTAATAAGTATACCCTTCTATGCAGACCATCATGGATGTAAAAGGTAAAGGTAAACGGTGATTGGGAAGAAAGAAGCTGTCGTGGCTCAGTAACATTTGAAGCTAGATTCGGAAGTCCAGATTGTTTGCAGTTCGCAAAAAAAACACCCATTTTAGAAAAATAGACAAAGCAGAGGATCATCTACGTTTAAAAATGAACAAAGCACACGAAGAAGAAGAAGAAGTAAAAATACCGATTTAGTTCAATATTTTCAAACTCGGTTACATTTCAAAAACCTTTTTCTCTAAAGCCCATCCGCGACGTTTGCCCGAAAACAATCGCGTCGTCCGAAGGGGGTATCTCAGAAACCCCAAGTAATTCATGTTAAGATATTAATGAATTCTTCATAAATATATTGATTTTTTTCTCACAACGCTCTCGGCGATGTTTCGCCGTAAACAGCTCTTGCACCACGTGTCACTCGCACTCGGCACATCGTACCGGATGCGAGCGTGAAAAAACATCGGGCGCGTGGCAACAGCAGCGAATACTGTTGTTTTTATTATATCAAAAACTTGGTGTACCCAATATACCCCATCGGCACGTCTAGGTTAGGATGTGCTCCATAGATATAAAAAGTAACTGACTTGACTTTAACCACCATTTTTTGTATTAACAACAAAGAAGTTCTCATCTATGTTATCTTGGGATAGAATGTTTATAAAATAAAATAGATGACTCGAATTAAACAAGTAGAAAACTCATTAACGAAGATCTGATGAAGCGGCAAGAAAGAACTATAACAGAAACATGATACATTTAACCCTCTCATAGCTCCAGGATAGGTTGCATGCAATAGAAACCCGCCCTATAGGAGACTAGGTATCCATACAAAATTTGGGGTTAGGTTTTTTTAATTGTATATTATAAACTGAAAAAATCAAATATTTTTCTATTAAAATATTTTAAATAAGCGTTCTATTTTTAGTTTGTTCACATTTGCGTATTACATTTTGTTGTCAATCAAAAGGCATTGAAATTTATTTCGCGCTTAAACATAACCCGTTGCAGAAAACGGCGATCTAGAAGAGGGCACTATAGGAAAAAATGTCGCACACACTATAGAAGGAGGCGCTATAGGAGGGTTGATTGTACATATATTTTTTGCAAGATTTTTAACTGGAACTGATCCGAAAACCGGAAAAAACTCCTAAAAAAATCGATATATGTTTATACAGGGACTTCAATATAAACTTATATTTAAAAAAATAAAAATGATCCATCGTAACTGAACCGAAAACAGAAAACCGGTTTTATTTCCGAAACCAAAACCGTACTGATATATTGATTCTGGATTACAAGTCGTTTTGCTCATTTTTATATCTTGGGATAGTTTATTCAACTCTTCAACTGAAAAATGCTTTTCAACTGAAAAATTGTCGTAATTCTTTAGGTGGATCCATTAATTTTCCATCGATTCCAGATTGTAAAATCCAAAATTCGTCCTGTATCAGTTTTCGTCATAGATATCTTATACTTCACGATAAAATTGATCATATTTTTAACAATAACTGATCTCAGATATTATGCATGATTTATTATTAGAGGTTATCCTTAAAACTTTATATACAGATAAATCAAGAAAACTGAAAGTATATATTATAACAAGTAATTTATGAGCTTTGTTCTATAATTATGGACCATAATTCCTGCAGTTTATTACGCAGTACATTGTGATTCTGGATTATAATAAAGCGCAAACTTGAGCTCCCCTCCATTATAAATTTTCAGCGTCCCGAAAACATTGCGTGATCCAATATTTTATTTCAATAAAAGCTACGAGTGTTGGAGGAGAGTGTGGAATGCCATAACTTTACCTTGTTATTTCAAATAATAGACATAACAAGAAACTCGAATGGAATTTCGCTCCGAATTATCCATTAAGTGAGAATTCTGCGCGTTTATGACTTTTCGCGTTTCAATTGGTTCTTTGCAATAATTTATTCGGCGATAAAATTGCGAGTGGTTTTATTATAAGCCAATTTCAGACATAATTAAACGCATGCGTACATCTGAAACGCGAAAATTTAAATTAAATATATGCACACTGCTCGACTTATAAAGATCGATTGATAATATATTTTTTATTGTGTCGTAATAATTCCGCGGCTTAAATTAAATTTAATATGTGCAATTCTCGCAGAACAATTAGTATGATCACGCGACCGAGCACACTCAGTTTAGAAATTGAATTATATATATGGAAAAAAATAATAAAAGAGCACATTATAAAAAAATCGATCCTTCCAAGGATTTAATTACATATGAGGAAAGTTTTAGAACGAAATTATGTTCGAAATTAGATTCGAAAGTACGTTGTTTCTGATTGCGTGTGATTTTCGTCAGTAGAAATGAGAAAATGATTAAAAGACACCCCCCCAAATACGATATAGGTTTATGATGGAATAAACTATAAAAACGGAATTAGATTAATATATACGTCACTCACCGGACTTTTTCTCAATTTTTCGTTTATTTCTCTTCGCAAGACTACGCTCGGACGATGTCATTTTAATTTATTATGATAAATCACTGCTATTTATTTTATATTATTATAATAAATCTAATATATTATCACTTATTCACTTGTTGGAGCTTAATGGTAACTGGTGGTTGTGCTTCACATGGCGCTTTCCTAAATACTGTCATAGAATTCCTAGCGGCCTATTGTATTTATAGGCCAGGTGTTTTCAACGCGCCTAATATATATATTTTTTTTTATGAAATTGAATTAAATATACCGTTGCTAGGCGTATTCGGAGCCGGCGTCGGAAGCTCAATCGACGCCGTGTGATTCAGATAATAGTTAGGCGTTCTCTGATGAAGGTCCAGGGGTGCTCGTTCAGCTCCAGCTTGCACCAGCATCGACCCCATGGATGCTGGATCCGAAGTCGCCGCAGCATAATGCAAAGGAGTTCGTCCTTCCTGCAAACCATTATTATTATTATACTGATAAAACAAACAAATTATATAACTGTTTGATGTTTTGCTTGGAAACCGTTTTCGAATGCTAATTTAATAATCAATAGCAAAATCGAACGGACAATCACTTTGATGGGGTGACGGTTAGAAGGATGTAGGTCAACCGGAAAAACCTGTGTAATTATTTAATGTGAACTTTTCATATGGTCACAGTGAATAAATCATCGTGGAAAATGTTCCTCGGACACCATTGGGTTATACTGAATATATTAACGATTCATTACAATTGGGATTCTATGTGTTTTGTTTTATTTTTTTAGGATACGTATTAGGCAAAGCGGAAAGAAATGACATTTTTTGTTGTGTACGGCTGCCGTTGAGTTAACACGTCGCGGTTGGTATCGTTTTAAAGCCCTGTTAGTAATCTTTCTGTTGTGACAGATTTAAGAGACACATTGACACAATCAAATGAAGCTAGCTACTCTGAACATCTGCGATATTTATGGAAATATTTTCGAAATAGATGGTTTATAGATGGTTTTAAAACCTCAAAAGTAGTGAAAGTGCGTTAAAGGATAAACCAAAATCAGGGAGATTTCTTAAAATCAATAATGATTTTACTTAGACGTGCAATATCTTGACTTGAAATGCTTGGGGTCTCTGCGAGACCCCCTTCGGACGACGCGGTTGTTTTCGAGCTGCCGTGACGGATGAGTTAAACTGATTGGTGGAGTCGGATCCGAGTAAAAAAATCAAGGGATTGTCATAAGACGTTGGTTGTCCATTGGCAATTATAAAGGATATATTTGAAAAGTACGAAAACATTTAGATGTCAAAATTTGACATTCATCACATCATATTATTGAAAAAAAAATCCTTTTGTTTGTTGGAATGTTTTGGAAATAATTCACTATAAATTACTAAAACCTGGACAGACTGGCCAGTTACAGGAGATGTGAGTTGTGTCCAATTAGTAAGATTAAAGGAGATACTGTTTAAAAAAACAATCAGTTTTAGGCAACAATCAATAATGAATTTTCCAGAAAACTAATGGAAGACCAGACGCAGTAAGAATTACGCCGGACAAAATAAGAGAACTAGGTTTAGAAGTACTGCAATATTTGCCATATTCATCTATGTTGAACCTTTAGTATTTTACCTTTTAAAGTCGAAGGAAGATTCGCTTCGATGTAAAATAAATACAAATGTTGAACAAGTCTGTGGAGCAAGATCATAGAAAATAATAGAAAATAATTACCACAAAACGTTTTCTCGCAATTAAAAATAATGTCATTTCTTTCCGCTTTACCTTATATAATTTCGTTAAGAATTTTCTGTGAAGTTGTAATGGATTTTTAGAAATATTTCAGCATTCACAAAGCAAATGCTAGTGATTTAGGCTGGTGTTTAATAATCAATTATATTCAATGGAAAGGATCATTTGTATAAATTTCATCCAAAGTCATCACTACAATCAAAAGAAAAAATAAAGAAATTCATGAAAAATATAGCGTAAGCAGCATGAAAATTTTTCATTGAATTGTTGACTTTTTCAGGCTCGTAAACACATGGGAAACGTTGTTTGATGGAAGATGGCTGATACTAAAACATCAGCTATCTTCCATCAAGTTCAATTGCCATCTTTCATACCACAGACTAAATAGTACAATAGAAATACCCCCTTATTTAGGAATTTTCTGGATACAAATGAAACATTTAGGATAATACCTGTATCGCAATGGCACTGATCTACGTATAAGAATTGATGATAATTATAAAACATTTTAGATGATTTTAAAACGCCCTTTAAATAAATGCCTATGCAATAATGTATTTTTTTATGCCGATTGATAGGACGACTTATAATATTGTAAATAATAAAAAATATATCCTGTGGAGGGTTTATTGTTATTTGGTATTTATTATTTCCAGATTGAGTCGTAGAAAAACGATGAATCGAGCTTCCATTGTATATATAAAAAGACTCAACATATTATGAGAACTTAGTAGTATTTGATTAGAAAATTAATTCGAATTGTAAAATATGTAGTGGACTTCGAAAAAATTGTTAGGACCTAATTGAAAACATATGAAACGCCCTGCAAACGCAGAAGATGGTGTTTTTTTTATCTATGTTAATTTCCATTATTTATAAAATATTCAAATATACACCATAAGTATAAAAAAACAATGTTAATATTAATCCATTTTTTTATTATTATTTGACGATGGATAGATAGCATTACGGTAAGTGCCGAAAAAATTAAATGCGGGGGTAGTAGGTTTCTCACACTCACATTCACCCCCTGGTCAGTGTCATAAAGAATTCCTAGAATAGATAGCTTTTGTCAGAATTTTAGCCAATCCTTTTACAATCATAATATATTGTTGTTACATACAACCCATGACATGACGATTAATCAAACGATGAATTTAAGGGAAGTAATAATTTCATCATTTACCAATCGTTTTTCAATAAATTTAACTGTTTTTTCGAGAACATCCTTTTATATTCTTCCACTGTTGAGTCAACGTGGTTTTCTACTCGGATCTTCTCGAGGCGCTCGATGTGACTTGTTCTCACAAGATCTGGAAGCTACAAAATCTAGTCACAGCTTCTATATTGCCTATGTATTGAATTTCAATATTCTCTCAAAGCGTCTAGTAGCAAAGATTATTTTTGATGCGCCGGATATCCGGAGCATTATCGTTCTATATCTGCAGATCTTCTTTGCTTCTTAATAGAATATAAACTTTTGTTACCATCCTTGACTTTCATTCAAAGAGCACTACGCTATCTTCGCCGGTCCAAGGCTTCCTCTGCCCATTTACCCAATCCTAATAGATACACGTTCGACTTAATCCTATGGTCAGGGTAGCGATGGTTGTCCTCCTGGTTTTCTAGGTTATTTTAATATGGGTTAGATTGCCAGTCCTGAGTCCGGGAATGAGCTGTCGCGTAGGTTGAAACAGTGCTCAGATGTAGGTAAGGTCAGCGGCGGATTTAGCATTTGAGAGGCCACAGGAGTAATTCAATTTTGAGCGTCACCCTCAAAATATTTTCACTACACCCTAAAATACTACACAAGAAATTCAGATATGGTTCAAACTTCAGAAGGAATATAGTTCTGTCATCCGTAGGGGGAATCGATTTCTTGAGGTTGGCAGGACTTGTCAAGTTGGCAGGACAAGTCCTGCCAACCTCAGGGGAAGTCCAGTTCTGTCAACCTTGTGAGAAATTTAGTTCTGACAACCTTAGGAGGAATCCAATCTTGTTAACCTCAGGAGGAATCTAGTTCTGTCAACTTTTAGGGGTGCCTTTTGTAGAACGGCAACACTTACTCGTCGCAATCTTGAGATATTAATTCATTTAAATTTATCTATGACCACTCTTGCCTCAGTGCTCCATTACTCCATTACACTACACTACACCCTAAAATGTGCATTTTAAGCGCATTATTTTTTTAAATTTAATAAAAATAAGAAATCTTTCTTGATTCGGTTTGTCAGATTTTGGAAAAAGCTTGCGGACTGTCATAAAGATAATGGCGGGCCGCGGTTTACAAATATTTATTATTTTTTGAAAAAATCAAGGGTCTCTTGTGGGCCGAGGTAGATTGTAAAGTCCTTTATGCCAAGGGGCCCGATGCATTGTTTTGCCTTAAGGTAGCTACGCGCCAGTATCCATGATTAATGGTCTGCGGAAGAGTCATTGGATATCTTTTGAGATGTGTCCGTTAGGACATGGATAGGTAGCCACCTGAAAAATATGTCATAGTTGACGATATACATTTGGCAATTTAATTTAGGGAATACTACTAAATTATTAATTATTTTGTTTTGAAAAAAAAAAAAAAAAAAATTCAAAAATCGTTTTGAAAGCTGATCTTTGAGGCCCCAGAGGCGCGGCTCATGCGCCTAAGGGGAAATCCGCCACTGAGTAGGATCGATTCGTAATTCTTTTTTACGCAGGTTGTGTGCTATGATCCGGACAGTAGCCTGGGCTACTTACAGTGCCGCAGGATCTAAGGATCCAAGATTATCCGAACCGCGATCACTACCACATCTTACTCCCTCAACTTCACCGGACTCATTTTTATTTCTTCTACTACTGTTAATTGAGCTCACTTATGTAAGGTTGTTAACTGAAATTATGTGATCCAGGTCGAATTCTATTCATTTTTTCCGAAGCTTGTTCCATGGTTTACTGTTCATTGCTTGAATCGGCTTGTAGCAACTATGCCTATTATTTGATTATTCGTTTTTTTATTTTTAAGAATATTGTACACGTTGAGATTATATCATCATCATCATTTGCCAGCCACAAGGCTCTCGCTGAGGGCATGGGCCTTACCAAACTCTCGAATGGCAGTCGAGGCCAAAGGAACCTTAGTCTCATATGTGACGCGAGGGCTCCCCCTTCGTGTCCATACCGCGGACACCCAAGCCGTCTTGGTATGCGGTTATTTGTAAAGAGTTTCCCTCTCTTATCCATTGCTGGCATTGGACGTACATCTTCTACCCTGTTAGTATCGGATTTACGCTCTCGACTGTGTCCAGGCAAGTAGGAGGGGGTTTGTCTCGGTATTCGTTTGTTCTCTTCTCTAAGGCGTTATCTGCTTATAACGAGTCACAAGTGACAAGTGGCGAGCGTCCACACACACATACCTATATAGATATACACAGGCATACATATGCACATCTGCCCAGAACGAGTCTCAAGAAGCCGGTCGCAAGTGATTATTAGCCCTGTCGCGCAATATTTTGACCTACTCAGAGACTATTTGACCCCTCAGAAGTTTAAAAAAAATTCAGGGATTTTAAAAAATGTCAACATATTCTGGTATCTGAAAAATGGTTATTAATACTCACACTATCTCTCATATGTATAGTCGTCGGATATTTATCAATCAAGTATTTGACGATATCATAAAAATCATAATACACTGCTTTGTGCAGCAATCCAACGCCAGCCTTGTCCCTGCATAGTGCCAGTCTTTTTCTCATAGGATCAACATCCAGAATGGACTGAAAAGTTAAATAATATATGTAAAAAATATATTTTTTTAAAAATAAACAGTTAATATATAGCGCCTCATATAGCGCCGAGATATAAACCATATTATAGAAATCCACACTATAGAAGACTAGATACTGTATTTATCGTTTTGTAGAAAACGGCAATCTAGAAGGGAGCACTATAGGAGGGTTGACTGTGATGATATTATTTTTTTTACTTTCAGTTGGTCGAGACTTCCATCGTTGACTGCGGCATGTAGGGCCTCGCAGCGATCGACAAGTCCGGGTAGCGAGCGCATGAAGGCTTTGGCTCGAGGACCAGGTGCTGCCAATCGCAGTTGCAGGAGTCGGTTGCCGTGGCCTCCGAGCGCGGCTCTCTGTAATCTCTCTACGTCGCCTCCGCGCGCCCACCGTCGCGCCTCCACCACTGAAAATAATATTCATGAGCCATCACATAAACCGTTCCAACCGGTAGACGCCCCGTGGGAAGGCTACGATAATCGCAAAATATAATTCACAGCGACAAATACACATAATTTATTATCAGCTTATTAAAATGATTTAAAGCGGGTCAAAATACAGTCATAATTTATTAACACATTTCCAAGAAAAGTCCATAAATTTATTAATATAATAATTTTAAAGGTAAAAAAATATATTATTGTAGATTCGCGATAATTATATTCGAGTCCGATCTATCACAAAGATAGGGCGCGATCGATATTTATTTCAACAAAATTTGTCTAGCAACACGAATGAACTGCGGTCGTAATAGCTGTAGACAGATCGGAGATAACCGCCCTATGAAAAATTTATATTTTTATCAACGCCCTTTTACAAAGAACCAATTTATCATTTAAAATCAGAACATGATATCAAAGTTTAATTGTGAAATAATTTAAATGTATGCAAATTCTTCGCATCGACACTCACGGTATATTGTTTCAGAAGTTTAAATTCGACATGAGCTTTGCGAGCTTGTGGGACAAAGTGGTTTTAGATTGAAAGCGCATGCAACATTTATAACTTTCGCACATTTCGTGTGTGCATGATAACAAAAAAAAATGGATAGGAGCAGTCTGTATTTTGAAAAATAAAATTAATTTGTGATTTAATTATTTATATTGTTTAAAGTATAAGCTAAACCGAAAAGTAATGATATTTTTTGTCGTGGCGTTTTTACATTTGTTTGTCACCAACTGCCATTGAGTAAATTAATGAACTTTGGTATCATTTTGAAGCTCAATTTGTAGTCTACAGTTTCTATTTTTTTTTAATTCTTAGTAAAAACGTTAAGGCCCATTTACGATTTTTATACTAATTTTATCGGATTAGGATATAAGGGGTTGAAGCTAAAAGAAGCTACTATGGAGACGTCTTACTGTGTTTATGAAGACGTCTTAAAATTTCGAAATTGCCAGAGATTGTTAAAAAACAATAAATGATAGAGAATTTAACTATAAACTAAGACCAAGAAGACCTCAAAAACTGGATGATGCTGCTTTAAATTCATTGGTGGAAGCCGAACCTTGCAGAACTATATATTAATTATTATAAGATTTCGGCTGTCCCCAGTGGCGGATTTCCCCTTAGGCGTATAAGGCGCGCGCCTGGGCCTTATTATATTAGGGTTCCTCAAAATTAAGCTCTCAAAAGGATTGTTTTTTTCAAATGAAGCTACCCTAACGATTATATTTCGAACCATGTGCAATGACTGTTTCACAGACCATGATACATAAATTCAGGCGCGTAGCTACATTAAGGAAAACGATTTAATGCATCGGGGCCCTCGCCCCTCGGAGGGCCCCTTAATTTTTTTAAAATTATAATTATTTGTATGATTGTTAATATCAATCACCGAGAAGCTAACAAAATAATGAGTAGGAGAAGAAGCAATACAAATTAAAAGGTTTCAAATTGAGTTAAAAAAACGTGCGAATACAATGCACATTATATGGTGTAAGGGGAGTAAAAATATTTTGACAAAGGGCCCTCACAATTAAATTACGCTTGGCGCTTCTCAAGTGCTAAATCCATCACTGGCTGTCTCTGGTTAACAGTACAAGTTCATTTGAAAAAGACCGGAAAAATATAGTTAAGGGATTTGTGTACCGCACAAAATTCTAGGTATGAGACTGATTCCTTTTTGAGAGGATTATTACATGCGATGAAAAATGGGTGCTGTAAAACAACCCAAAGAGAAAAAAACAATGTCTCTCTTCAAATCAAGTACCAGTTTAACCCCTCGACTATCATTAACCTTAAAAAATATACTTTTTTGAATTTGGTGGGATATTTTGGGCGTAATTCATTATGCATTATTAAAACCTGGACAAACAGTTACAGCCGAAGTTTATTGTGTTCAATTAGAAAGATTAAATGCGAAATTGCTGAAAAAGCGATCAGTTTTGGTAAATAATCAAAGATGGCAGAAACATAACAACCCAAGAATCAATGCAACAGGAAAAAACCAGGGAGTTGGATTTAGAAGTTCTACATTATTCCTTATTCACCAGATATTGCGCCTTCAGATTATCATATATTTTTTAAATCTTTTAAGCATTCACTTAGAATTATTTTTTTTTACTTCAAAAATAGAGGTAAAATAACAATTGGATTATTTTTTTGATAACATATATCAACAATTTTACATGGAGAAAGATTAAAGAGAACAATGGAAATTATTTTACAGAGAAATATTTGTATAGTGTTATTGAAAAAAAATGTCATTACTTTCCGCTTTACCTTATAATATTTATTAACAAATTTTAAATATGTTTTTGTAATATTCAACAATATATTACGACATGGAACAATATATTGTGTATTATTTTAAAATAATTTGTGAAATATTACATTCACCTCGTCGCTAAATATGCTATCACACTAGTGCTAAGAAGAAGGCAACATGGTTATTAAAAATGTCGTGAGCGCCATTTTATTTTTTTACGATTAATGTTTTAACTACTGTTTGTGTAGAATATTGCGAATAAAATTATATATTAAGTATAACGCTAAAAAATCAGTTTTCAAAATAGCTGATGAATCACGGAAGCATTATTGACTTATAATTCCATTATTTAATGTTGTTGCCCTTAAAATGCAGTCAAAAAGTGCCACGGAAACAGCTGAAAAATGAGCAGCGTATACGGTGAAGGACTAATTGCCGATCGGGAGGATAGAAATTGGATTGTCAAATTTCATTCTAGGGACATGACCTTGAAAGACGAAACGAGGCCAGGTCGCCCTTTCGACTTGATATTGACGCAAATTAACAAAAGTTCAGTAAAGCTTAACACATCGTAATCAATTATTTACCGTCTTTGGAGAAATTAGGGTAAGTCAGCAAGTTAGGCACCTCACAATCATATTGAACGAAATAAGGCAGATTGAAGAAGGTTTTATTGTGTGTATGGTGGGATAGTCAAGTTGTTATCCATAATTAATTCCAAAGTGCCATTCACCTATATAAAGATTCTAAAGATGCAGGGGGAATAAGTTTCTCATACTAATATTTTCCCCAGTGTCAAACCACGACCCTGATTATTTTTTTTTATAATTTTAGTTGGATTGAAATTTATATCATTTGTTTTATAATTATTTATTCAACGCAGGATAAATTGTACTAAATTAATTAATTCTAACGCGTCAAACTACCTACATAAATATTTGTATAAAACATGTGGAGGTAATGTGTCTCTTCCTCTAGCCAGTGTTACTAAGAATTCCCTGAATTCATGGTTTTTATCGGACACCTAACGACCTGACCACCTAACTATCCGACTACTAACATTCTCGAAATAATATGGATGTTATCTACAAGTCATAACACTGGTATTATATTGGTTAATGAATACAATAAAATAAATGACATGGTTTGGTGAACAATTCCCAATCGCTTTTGAATTGAATATATTAATTAAATTAAAGTCGTAGGAAAACCCATCTATGAGAATATGACGGAGATTGACAGAAAACGAATTGCAGAGATTTACTTTTGTCTTTTTAAATATTGAAACTAAAAAACATCACGATTGATCAGTGAGTTCCTTAAGTATATTGAATATACATGAGACTCACCGATGAGTAGCTAGTGGTTTAATGGCTAAAAAATATATTGATTTAGAACTAACACATTCAGATTTTAACTTTGAACCCATTTCAGAAACGTTAATTGTTAAGAGTGTTTTCCATTAACCAGAAAAAACTAATAATCAAATGGAGCGGATCCTGAAGAAAAACGAGCTACAGAAAAATAATGTTCTCCATTGACTTAATAAAGTATTAATCTGACAAATAATGAGAATGTGATAGAAATTATTTTAATTAACAATAAAAAGGAACTCATGCCTTTACATCTTAAAATAATTAATACAGCTTACAAAATATATTTTACTCTATTTACCGATGAGATTTAAATGTAATTGCACTCTGGACCACGGAGATGAGTACACACCAGGGACAGCTTGTCTATATATACTGGGGAGCTAAAAAATATATGTATAATCGTGTATTGGATGGAGCGGAGTGCGGGGGGGGAGGGTGCTCGCTACTAAGCGCCGTGTCGCTCTGCGACTCGGTGCAGTCACCACTTCCCTGCTGGCTCACAGCTTCTCTGAATCACGTGCCGCTTACCACATTTAATCGTTGTTAATAATATTTAGTATTTTTACCTCACCTTATTTTTATATTTTAAGTAAAATGTTAGCACAATATACTTAAATTTTTAATATTCTGCAGCACCCCCAAATATTTTACCCACGAGCCACCACTGGTTCTAGTCAATCAGAGATGTTTTTACGATATTATTTAATATTGAAGAATGTCCTGATTTATGTGCACCACCCACTAAACCTCTATTGTCTGATTATTTTAAGATAGAGTAGACTTATACCCCAAACATGTATTAAAAAAGTGTTCTAATAAAAATTTAACCGACATTATGTTTGATTGTATAATAATAGGGGGACCAGAAAGAAATCACGCATTTTAAGGACCGATGTTTGAGTTCAGTTTGTGTCCAGACACGATGATGTAACTATAACTGTAAGTATTTTTTTGCAGAATTTTTCTTTAACATTAATCTTAAGCAATAACTTTTATTTTATTGTTAAGGGTAAAATGTCTATACCCAGCTATTTTACGACTAGGTCTTAAACACCAGAAAGGCCAATAAATCCTAAATTTTGGTTTTGGAACTTTAAATCAGGCTATTTAATTTTAAGAGATCGTCTAAATCAGAACTAACCTTCAAGTTCGACGATTACGTATTGAAATCTCTGGTAGGATCAAATCCTCGATTATCATTGAGAAATTATGGCAAAAACTTGTACTAAAGTAAATTCATCACGACAGTGCAAGAATTACCTCTGCCAATATATTTAAGAGTTAAACTGGGAGGTTGTATCCTACCCTCCAAATTCATCAGACCGCGATCTATCCGATTATTAACTTTTTAGATCCAAGAAGCATACCCTTATAGAAACATGTTTATGAAATACCAGTATTTTGATTTAAAACAGGAAAGTTTTTTCAAAAAGTATTATGAAAAACAATAAGAAATAATATTTTTTTAATTGTTTATAAAACATGCGATTTCTTCATAATTCTAATGTTTCAGTTAATAAAAGTGCATACAATTATGGAAAAATCGTCATTGAACTTGACATTTTGCAAAAGTTCATGCCGTATACTTGATTGGTTTAATCAAGTATAATCGCAATAAAATGTCAATGTCGTCATAGTAAGGAAAAAAAATCAGAATTATTTTACGTCATGAAAGGCCAGATGTAAAGATTATGGTGATAATTTTAAAACCCATGTATGTAAATACCAAAAGTAAATACTTAGAATTTCGTTTATGAATTTTAATTGCTGTTTGCTATATTGAGATAAAGAATTATCGCGATATAACATTTTTATTAGATTAATGAATAATATATATATTAAAGTATACCATATTACATTTTTTTTTCAATGACCATATTGCCTGATGCAAATTCGATCAGATTTATGACATGAAAATAGATAGCAAGTTGATACAAAAGTGCATTAGGGTAATATGTTTACGTTAAAATGTAATGATGATGTTCGATGTGTAAAGCGATACCGAAAAGCTCGAGATGCGATCCGAATGTCGGCGATCTTACTACTGATACAATACGGCTTCAAAACATAGTTTTTAATATCAATTTAATTTTTCATCATAGGTGATGCAATAAATAGCAGGAAACGCTCCCAAAGTGGAGGAAATGAAGTTTATGTGTTATCATTACGCCCTTATAGCTCCAATCGATAAGGTATCGTGCGGTCTCGAGCTAGTCACGCGACATCTTCAAGCGGCTATCACATTCAAATAAATATTTTAATAATTAATTTAATATAATATTATTTTAATCAAAGAGAATTGTGTTTAATTTAATATCGTAAAATTTTTAAAAATAATTAAATTGCACTAAAAACATTATATAATGCAAAATTCCTTCATTTAAGTCAACTTGTAATGTTATTCAACTAAATATCTCCTTGATAAGACATTTTATTGATTGGTATTTGGAAAAATAATTATTTATGAGAACTAAAAACAGCTTATGCATATGCTGAACATGAATAATTAATAGCGAGATAATTTTCAGAATAGTAAAATGTAGAGAGCTATCGACATGGATAGGTGCCATAAAAACCGTCCCTATAGAAGGCTAGGGGTATAACTAAGGGCAACTTATTATATTTTGTCGCCAACCATAGGGCATTGACCTTTATTTCGCGCAGAAATGTATTACATATTTACAATATATGTAATTTAATCTTGACAATATAGCATTTGTAGAAAACGGTTAAGCGCTATAGAAGGGACTTACTCTATAGCAAAGAGCGCTATAGGAGGGTTGACTATAATATATACTTCAAATTATAATAATAATATATTTAATTAATTATTATTATTTTTTATATCATTGTACCAATTATTGTATAATACTCCAGTGCTACTCAAACGCTGGTACGTGGACCATTTGTGGTCATTTTATATAATACGACCAAGAGCGTAGCTACATTACGGAAAAACGAAATAATGGTCTCAGGGGCCCATGAATTTTTCTAAGAAATTAAATAATTTTAACAATGGAAAAAGCTAATAAAAAAATGCTTCCATAACACTACAAAATGTACATATTAATTTAAATCAGGTGGGCATAAACTGCGGCACGCCGTTAATTTATAGGGGTTTGTATTATTAACCTGGTTATGCCGATGTTATGCCGATGCCTATTTGGGACCCCAAGTTTTTGATTTTTTTTCGAATAACTGTTTTAAAATAAATCCGACATATCATAAACTTTTTGTATTTGTCTAAAAAATTGTCCGCAATTGCGAAAAAAAATTAAAACAACAATATTCGATTCAGTTGCACGGGCAATATGTTTTTTCCCGCTCCCATCCGGTACAATAAGGCAAATGCAAGTGAAACCGTGCGAATGACACGTGCGGCGAGTGTTCAGTCTGCGGTGGGACATCGCAGAGTGCGCTTCTCATATACGCGTCATATTGATTAGTTAAAATAATCCAAAATATCCTCTAAATTATGAAGCATGAATAACTATTTTTATTCTTAGAATAATCCATTTGTTTTTAAAAGTAAAGATATTGATGAATAATTCATCAATATGTTAACTTGAAATGCTTGGGGTCAATTTTCCATTATAAATAGACCCCCTTCGGACGACGCGGTTAAAAATTTTCTTTATCTTTTTTGCTTAATTTCAAAATAAATTATGAGTTTATAATTATACAAATAATTAGGAATTCTATATATTTTTGCTAGTGTGAAAAGAGCATTTAGCACTAAAAAATTATTAGGGATTATAAAATAGACTCTATCGGTCAAAGTTTTTATAAGTTTTGAATTATTTATTGCAGTTTTATATTTTTGAGGAGAGGGAGAACACTGAAAGAGTTTGAGTAGCATTGTTATGATTGTCACAAAAAGAGTAAGAAATGTTCTAAATTATCCAGGGAATCAAAAATGGATAAAAAATTAAACTAAAATCGTAATCCTGGAATCCCAACCAGTCTTACGAAAATTCTAATTTACAATTCTAAATCCTGCATAAGTTATAATTATAAGTTATTTTATCCGATCGTACCGGTTATATTACTGCTCGTAAATAAATAATAAATATAATTATAGAGGTTAAGCTCTTAATTAAAATAGCACGTAATAGAGTCCGAAAATATAAAAGATATTTCTGGCCAATCTATTAAACATTAACGGGGTATTAAAAGGGTTCAATTTTACATACACAAAATAATTAATATCTACTCACATCGTGGAGGGCTATAATGGACAAACATAGAGTCCACATGTCCTGCTCGATTATCCGCCATATTTTTATTCATTGTATAAATTTGAACGATCTCTCACTACACTTCATTAACAACATAACGAACCGTTTCAATTCAAACGCACACATCACAAATCGAGTCATATCTTCAGTATAACTGTAGACAAAATATAGATTTATCACAGTTTTTCAGCACTTTATCCACGTGTCAAATTTTAAAGCGGCGTTAGATCACAATCGAAGTCAAACGACATGTAGAGCTTTCGACATATCTACGGTGTGACCTCCAGGAAACGCGACCCCTCGTTTAGTTAGAATTATTTATCAACTATTGAATGTAGGTATCACACAATCGTTCAAACTCTCTCAATTTAAAACGCTGAATTATTCAGCAATACAAAGACATGTATAATAATATAAGGCCATTGATTGTTTGTACTGATCCTGACCTACAAATACAATATTCAGTCGACCGATCGTCTCGACTATATGAAACTTTTTGAAGACGATCGTGACATGTGAGGAATTGCCGAACAAAGCGAAAGACGCGACTGCATACTATTTATTTTCTTATAAATAATTAATATATGATATTGTAGAATAAATGAAAATTATTGACATATTATAAGCTAAGCTGAGTCATCGATCGAGTCATATTGCAATTTATGACACGGAAAATAATCAATAAGCATATACGCACAAATCTTTTTTACATTGTGTAAAAAGCGAAATTGGTTGCTTTAAATTTAAAAAAAACGTATAATTTAAAAAAAGTTAAACATTGTCGTATAGAAAATCGTGTAAAAAAGGTAACGGTGAAAACAAAATAAATAAAGGGCGACTCGTTCATATACACTGCGGAGCTGCAGCACCCCCAAGCAAATTGGGGGGCAATATATTTGTGTCTATTAATTATTTATTATGTATATGGAAATAAAAAAATAAATTTATATCCGTATTGGATGGAAGCGGGGCGGCAACGCATCTTTCGCAGCAACCCCAAATATTTAATATCTACCAGCCTTTCACTGCATCCGTATTTTAACTAAGAAAAAATAATACTAACGACACGTTTAAGGTGTTAGAATCTAAGTTTCTTGTTAGTTATTACTCTTGAAATCTTTTATCCACTTTTTTTTGTTTCATAAGTTGTTTATTTTTTTATTTATTTTATCCAGCCATATAAATTTGGAAGTCTCGTTCTAGTTTGGGATCATAAGTGGGATCAATAGTAAATTGCAAGCCCTGTTTACTTTTTACCCATTTTTCTTATAAGGGATTTTAATTGTCGATTTCATTAGTTATTGCTTGTTAGATATATTTTTCTACGTCAGGTCCGTATACATGTCCTTGTTTTTTTTTCATACAAATGTAGACTTTTGGTGACCTGGAATACTTCTAGAGCTCCCAATCCGGTCCAGTTGAAAATGATGGGGAACCACGACAGTTTCATTTTTCCCAATTATCATACCTTCCACTTTTCTCTCCATGTTGGTTTGCAGAAGGCGATACTTCGGTCCACGAATGATGTGTTCAAGGTACTGAATTTCATTGTGACCAGAAGCTTCCACTACCTGTCAAGAAGTTGAAGAACGGTTGTATTCTTGACGTGTTCCGTTCGTAGAATCTTCAACATTCTTCGACATCACATTTCAAACGTTTCAAGCCGGTTACTAGTTGTTTACTAGTTAGAAGCGTTTACAAGCCGGTTACTAGTTAGTCTTGGCTAGTAGACATCTAAAGCAAAACGTTCGAAAAAAAAACAAAACATTTTTTGCATCCTATTTCAAATGGAAGGATTTGTGTCGAATAAGCATTTTTTGCGGAATTATACGAATTACTATTGTACATATTGTACATACTATTGTGCATACTATTGTGCATACTATTGTGCATACTATTGTGCATACTATTGTGCATACTATTGTGCATACTATTGTGCATACTATTGTGCATACTATTGTGCATACTATTGTGCATACTATTGTGCATACTATTGTGCATACTATTGTGCATACTATTGTGCATACTATTGTGCATACTATTGTGCATACTATTGTGCATACTATTGTGCATACTATTGTGCATACTATTGTGCATACTATTGTGCATACTATTGTGCATACTATTGTGCATACTATTGTACATACTACATATTGACTATTCGAAAAGGTCAGAAATTATTAAATATATTTTAAAGTGGAAATTTTGACTTAAAAAATAAATCTAGAAGTGAGAGTTATGGAAAAAGGGTTTTATGGATTAAAATTGAGGGGAATTCGCCAAAATATATTCTACAAATAGCAGATACAATCGAATACTCTTCGTCTAGAGTGCAAGAGTATATAAAAATAATTGCCAAGATTAATAAACAGGGTGTATGGATGCTGCAATGTCAATAATTAATAAAACTAGAGATGTACTCAAACGACAATGTCGTAAAAATAATGGCTTTCTGATGGTCAGATACCATTGGTAACGTCGAGACTGAACCTAACGGCCAGAAAGGTACTTTTCTCTGTATGGTGGGATTATAAAGGGATTAGTCATTAAAAAAATATATATGGAAAGGAAATAATGGCACAGTTCTTTCGAGATCCAACGATTTAAATAAGCAATTCTGAGGGATAAATTAATGAAATACGAATGGAATGCAACCATTCATATATTATATAATCACGATCTTGCTCCATCAGACCTTTTTTTAAACTAAAAATAACGAATAATATATTTTTACACGAATTATTCGATCTGACACGATTCCCATAAACAAAAAATGTATGAAGTGCATATTTTATAATTTATTTATTGAGTTTTCATCATTACCTTTTTTACACGATTTTCTATACCACAATGTTTTTTTAAATTTAGGAAACCAATCTTTAATTTTTACACGGTTTTTCGGAACATATCTATCGTGTAAAAAAAGAGAGACGATTATTTTTTACGCATATCGAATCATTTTCGTGTGGCTGATGATATATTTTTTTCTTAAAAAAACAGAGTGATGATATGATTATCCAGCTGTGAATTTCCCAGCGCTTTTCACTTTGGAAAACTGTTATACGAGTCAATTGTCTATTCGACCCCATGCGTTATTCCATGTCTCGTGTTGGATATTAAATGCTTAAAAAATTAACAATAGAACGACGACAACTATTATAACAAAGATGCCACACGTATCGAGGCCAAGGGTTTCAAATACAACAGGGCTAAAAATACGGCAATTTTTTTTTATAAAATATAGAACGCACTGTTCGCAAACACAAACAACGTTGTTTATCAATGTCAATTTTCACAGAATAATTATTATCAGAGGCGTGAGCTTTCACGACTTGTCCGTTTTAACAAAATGTCCGACACTGAATGACTATTTCGTGTTACTTCCGTTGTCGGATTTCGTGCAACATTTTCAGAGTGCATAGATATAAAATTACTGCTATTATCGATAGAATAACATATACACGTGCACTGAGGGATAGATAGTCGGAAGTACAGAGTGACACATGAACGTTGCATTTGCATGCAAGCTCAATGCACGAGCTCTAATAGATCTGATAACATTTTTTTTGCCATCAATCAATAAGCACTGTCATTTATATTACGCTCGAGCGTTTTATTCATTATAATTTAGCTCATTTAACTATTTTAAATATTTGGATATCGATGGTCAGTAATGAAGAGTGTGCGTAATGCTGATTATTAATGTATGTTTAAAACTATTTTTACAGTTGATGAAACAATTTTCATCAGATGGTTGTTGACCTCCCATTGTCGCGTGCGCAGGTTGCTAACAACAGTACCAACAAAGCAAATATCATTTTATTTAGTATAAATATTGGGTCTACCGGAAAGTTCTGTCAAGATCATGTTAGAGCAAAATCTTTTTTTGACAACATCTGAAATTGTAGAAAGGAACCATTTCGGACCATATTCGGAAATTAGGATTGGTGTGGAAATATTTGAGATGGGTGCCAAATGAGTTAAGTGAGAAGAATTTGAATGATCGAGTCATCATATCCACATATCTGCTTACACGAAACAAAATTGAATCCTTTTTGGACCGGATGATAACTGTGGATGAAAAGTGGATTACCTATGAAAAAATCGTAAGGAGAAGAGCATATTGTGAATCCGGTAAACTTGCCCCCTCCACCTCTAAACGGAATTTGAGACTGAATAAGAGAACGTTCTGTATATGGCGAGGCATTCGAGGACCAATAGATCTTGAGCTGTTGAAACCCAACGTAAAGCTAATTCGGAGAGGTACTGTCAGCAATTGTATAATTTAAAAACAGCACTCCAAGAAAAGAGGCGGGTGATGTTCAATAGGAAGGACATCACACTGTTTCATGATAATAATAGGTCAAATACTGCTTTGGGGACACGTACAGAAACTTGCAGAGCTAGGCTGGGAAATTCTGTCCTTACAATTTTTTTTGCAGGGCAAAAATTTCAAAAACGAAGAAGATATCAGACAAGCAATGGTTACATTTTTCGCCTCTAAGGATAAGGCATTTTTTTAAAATGGGATATACAAATTGCCATCACGCTGGCAAGAAGTCATAAAAAATTATGGAAGTTATATCATTCAATAAAGTTTATTCAAAGTATGAAAAATTGATTATTTTGTTTTATACTAAAAACGGACAGAACTTTTCGGTAGACCCAATATAATATGTATCGATTTGAAATGATGTCATGTTTAAAATAAATCATATCATGTTTTGAAATTGTTAAATAAATATTAGATTGACGGAGAGGCTCTTTTAGACCTCTCAATAAATTTTCTATATACAAGACACAAATATAAGAGATTTCTTGGATCTTGGGATAAATAGGCTGAATACGTTTTAATTCTTCGAAGAGTTGAGTGTGGAAAATGAAGGACTATCAACACTAAGTGTCAGCAATAAGAATCATTCTTTGAATCCGTTACGAAAAGTAGGAAAGATGACTTAAAGATGCTGATAGTCGGGCCTTTTAATAGAAAGTGCGAGGCTTGGGGAAACTAATATTTTTGAGGCCCTTCAATATTTAAAAAGCACAAGAAATACAAGTGAATTTGTTCTACTCGTTTCGAGTATCCAAGTTGAGGCCACTAATATTGCGGGGGCCATGGACAGCAATCCTTTCTCTCATATGATAGTTGTCGGGAAATTCGAGAATAGGAGGAAGAGGTAAACGTTCAATAAGCTGGTTCGACCAGTAGCAGACTTTTTACCGTTCAATAAAAGACTTGTCTACATTAATCAAAAGTGTAGTAAATAGTTTAATTATTTGAATAGATATTTTTAATAAATTGTAGATGTTTTATTTTTAATTTAAAAACAGCAAAGGAGCACAGCAAGAAACCGAAACCCACAGACTTCTGTAATATGATACAAAATGAAAATTATCAATTTCTGCATGGCATTCATCAAGAAAACGAGGACTCGGAAGACTAAGGCCGTTCTGGCTGAAGAACAGTTAGCAGTGATTTGGAGGAAATACAATCATCATTTTTTTTTCTTGTCTTAAGTCCGTGGATTAAAAGATCCTTATTGTTTTTTAATGAACTTGATGATTTTAGCTTCAACTTGATTAAATGGCGCATTTTGAGGTCCTTCTGATTCAATTCTTGTTATCCTGAATTGGTTTAGTCGATTTGATTATTTTTTTATAGCATTTTGTGTGATTCATCGTGCAGCTTCAATTAATTTTTCAATTTTGTAGCACGATCGGATGCGTAACTAGAAATTTTGGGCCCTAATGCAAATGTGATCGGAAAAAATATGTTCGACTGAAAACCGAAAATCTCATAAGTGAACGTATTCGTTGTCTGTAGGCTGAGATTTTCATTAAAATGAGAGTCCTCAATATTCTGGTGTAGGTTATTTGTATTATTTTTTTTTAGCTTATCCCTACGTCACAAACATGTATTTATTTAGAAAAACTAAATATATATTGTGTATTTTTTTAAAAAATAAACAGTTTGGCAACAATTTTTTGTCAGATGGAACTATTCTAGAGCTACCGATCCGGCCCAGTTGTGAATTTTGGGGAGCCACGACGGCTTCATTATTTCCAACCACCGCTCACGTCCATTAGGGGTGCGCCGTCCATATGGCCAGATTGTACAGCGCACACAGGCGCCGGAATATTAGGTGCGACGAGAGGCGCCAAGAGAGAAAAATTTGGAAAATATTAACTATTAATTAATTTTTTTTTATTGCGCCGGATACTGTCGGTGCGCCTCTGCCCTCAGTGATGGTCTGCAGAAAGCGATACTTAGCTCCACGAGCGATATGTCCGAACGTACTCAATTTTACAGTGTTCAGAAGCTCCCATTCATTTAAGGGTGGGTTGCCAGATATGCGCTGCCGACAAATCACAGTAAATCAATGCAATGTATGAGACATGCAGTTTATTTTTCAAAAAATATTAAAATTAGATAATTAGAAACGTATTGCGGATACGATTTTTGTGCATCGTTTTGTAAGGCGTATAGTTATATTCGGTTCGTCGGAGATGTGATAAACGATCGATAAAATCGTTCCATGTTGTATATATTATTGGCGATATTGTTTTATTATACATTGAGCAGAGGGATTACATATGAAACGAAGCCCTAGTTGAGGAGTTTGCGTGGCAGCCGTGGCCAGTGTTGCCAGTCGGCCGCGGCATGCGCCCGCCGCAGCGCCGACGCCCGCGGCCCCCGGCTGCGCTGGCCGCGCGACACGCACCTATCAAAGGTACGCGTCCTAGGCGGCCGGAAGCGAGGGTTCCCTCTCTGAACTTTCATTTGGCAAATATGCTTTTAGCGTTTTCATTCAAAACAGCATCATTTTCAAAGTGTTACTAATGTTAATAATTACTAATGATTCAAATGTACTGTCAAACGGAGACGATTGCTCTTGCGTGTCGTTAGTGTTTGCAGTAGTCGACGTTCATATTCAACGATATCTAACGCGACTGTTCAGTGCGTTGTGAGTGTATTTATTCATCTGTCAAATGGGCCACCGTACATCGTTCCGGCAATAATGCGTAGATTCAGTGCTGCCAGCCTAACGGACGAATTTAATCGCGGGCATATTCATTTTTGGCGTTGAAAAGCGCCAAGGAGCGCAAAAAAGTAATTTAACATGCAGCGATTTGTATAAATTGACTATGACAATTGATGATGATTGCAAAAAGCGAGTTGCGGCGAGTATTTTCCGACGTCGTCCGCATTGTTAAGTTGGCATTACTTGACGCTCAGGCATGGCCGGCATGGCGCGCGATGGCCTCTGTTTTGACAGTTGTAGGAATTCGCTCGCGATTAATAAATCGTAAATTGCAAGTTTGCCGATTTTGAATTGGCGGTTCTGATAAGATACCAATTGACCTAAGTGAACATCGGAAGCTGTGAACGCTATTGACGAGGAGGAACTGCTAACGTTTGACAGTTGCTACGAATGATAACTCGTAGTGTTGCCAACTTAATAATTCAATTCTATCCAGCTAAACACACGGTATAATGCCGGGCTTTTTTCACCACACACACATTGATTATAATTCATACATTATTCAATTTATAATCTTCATAATAACTTTAATTCTACACAAAACAACTTAATAATGGTACTTTAACAGTTACTTCATGCAAAGAAATGCATTCTGACAGCTAATTAATTTTAACTCGAAATAATCCACTCATGCTGTTTCTTTATCACGATTATAATACTGCGATATTAATTTTCGTTTAAAAAAATATAATAATTTATAAATAATGTGAGATATTGGTTTCAGGGTCAGTTTTAGAATATCAATTAGCCGGAACAATCGATATAAATTATCTTCCAATGGTAAATAAAATATGCATTACAATCGATATCCGTCACGCAATGTAAAAATATATTTATATTCGATATTATTTTGTTAGCAGATGGCGGCTCATACTATACCTATACAAGCGGCTATATCGACAACTGTACAACAGCCGTTGGTGCAAAATACTGTGACGGAAAACCACCGACATCCTATGGGATTTAGGAGAATGCTGACCAACAGTATTCGTTCTTTGTCTGTAGATAATTTATCAATTCACGAAGCCGCTAAAAAGGTATAATAAAATAATTATTAATATATATTTTACTGAAATTAAGATATATAATTAAATTACGTGATAACGTACGAGGTTTGATAGAAAAATATGTGCAATTTTTCTCGTAGTAATATAAATAAATGATTTTGTATAATCAGATACATTATACACTTGTGCCGGCTCCTTTTATAATCTCTGAAGTACGTGAAGGTGTTTTGCTTTTTCGGCAGATCTGTTTTTTATCAACACCGTTGGCGAGAATTTGTTTTTTTCATCTTTGGGAATAGGAAATAGTCACAGTGGTATGTCTTGGTATGTCCAAAGAAAATGGAGGCTGATGCATTATACCAGCTTTGTTTGTCCATGAAGGTTCTTTCCACAAGTTCAAAATTGATGAGCACACTGTATCACACAAATCCTTTTTTGACATTATCATTTTACTGCATAAAATCTATTAACCTGATCTGGAGCTATGTCATTCCATTTTCTGGTCAGTCCCAATGATGCGGCGTGTCACTGTACAGCCACCTCATCCTCAGTTTTCCTTTCCTCTGAGGCTCGGAAAGCCTGTTCGCTATAATCATTTTTGACAGCCAACAGTAAAATCCAATATAGCTACCAACCTTAAGATATGCCATAGACAAGTGTACCAACAAACAAAATAATTATGACAATTAGACTTAAATTACCCATATTTTATTATCAAACCTTGTACAAGATTTAATAAATCAGCTCAAATGTATCTTGATCTAGAGTAAACTTCCGATTATGCAAAGAGGCACATGTATTTAGACATTTGAATCCATAAAAAACTAAAGTCAATCCTTTTATAACCAAAGGCAGTCGCGGATTTAGCACTTGAGAGGCCCCAGGCCCAATTCAATTTTGAGGCCCCCCTCATAATATTTTCACTACACCCTATTTTGTGCATTTTATGCACACGTTTTTTATTCAATTTGCAATGTTTACGATACATCACATTAATTTATGTAAAAAGACAGAAGGAAAAAAATAAAAAAATATTAGCTTCTCGATGATCAATATTAGCGATCTTGATGTTACAAATATTGTTTTTAGAAAAATTCAGGGGCCCGATGCCTTGCATCGTTTTGCCTTAAGGTAGCTACGCGCCTGAAACCATAGATCATGGTCAGCGGAACAGTCTGTGAATATGGTTCGAAATATGACCCGTTACTGCTAAAATAATAAAAAAAAACATTTTGAGAACTGAACTTTGTAGCTCCAGGAAGCGGAAATCCGCCACTGACCAAAGGGTATTGACCTTAATTTCATCGGCATTGTATTATATATTTACGAAATATGTAATTTGACCTTTAAAATATTAATTTGGTAAAAATAACTAACTAACTAAAAAAATATATGACCTAAGACGGGAAAAAATAAATCATTCTATTATTTATTTAGTCGGAAAGGAGAGAAAATTCGTTAAAATAACTTGGATGTGTTACAAAATTGTTATCATAGAGTGTTACATCATTAATTCAACCCAAGAATCGAGTGGTTTATTAATTAATAATTATTGATTAATTAAATTGTGCAACAATACACAATCGTTAAAAATATAACTAGTCAGTGACAATTGTGACGATTTATTGAACAATAATATAAGATGTGTACGAATTGAAAAAAATGCCAATCGCTGAAAGTAGTGTCGTTAATTTAGAAATCAACAATAACGTAAGCAAAAATAACTAAACTCACAACCCTTGATGCAATCCCAACTATGAAGAGGTGATTAAAAAGACGAAGAATTTTTATTGTATTGAATAAGTCTCACGATTTAAAAAAAACCTAATAGAAAATTTTCAAGGTTTTAAAAATGTCGATTAAGAAAAAATTCAAAAGTGGTCAGAATACGATTCATATGATCCGGGTTTTCCATGCATGATTGATGTGGATGTTATTTCCACTCTCAGTCAACAAGAAGAGAAAGAGAATGAGGAAGCGAGTGAAGAAGAAGAAAGGATTTCATTAGTCACAACATGGCACTGAAATTAAGACAAAAGACTGTATTTAATCGTTTACACAAACAAAAAAAAACTTAGAAAACTTAACCGCTACCGAATCTATGGACTACTCACTTTGGAAGGCCACTAAAAATGAAAACAACCACTGCAATACAAAACACCAAATAGAGATTCTAATGGAGCTTGGGTACGAAACGACAAAGAAAAAGCGATGGTCTTTGCCGAACATCTGAAAAAGTCCTTTAAATCACACAATGTGACCTCGAACTCAGCAGATGAGAGAGAGATATTAAAGTTTCTTGAACCACCTTACCAGAAGAGCCTCCAAATAAGTTATTTCAAATTAAATCAGATGAAAATGATAAAAAAAATGACCTGAATCCAAAAAAGCCTCCAGGTTAAGACTTAATTACTGAAAAACTGTCAAAGGAAGCTCCAGGAAAGTGCATATAGCTAATAACATACATATTTAGTGCTGTACTTAGGCTAGGATATTATCCAGATCAGTGGAAAGTAGCTGAGATAATTATGCTCCCAAAAATTGGCAAAGATCCCGAAAAGGCAGAGTCCTACAGACCAATAAGCTTGATACCAATTATGTCAAACGTTTTTGAAAAACTCATAAAATGAGACCATTTTTAACAAAAAATAATATCGTTCCAGAGGATATCAATTTGATTTCTAGAGAGCCACTTTACTGTCGAACAAATTCACAGAATTGTTGATAAAATACACGACGACCTGGATGATTAAAGGTATTGCTCTATGGCATTCCTTGATATAACCCAAGCCTTCGACAGAGTCCGGCATGAAGGAGTACTGTATAAAATTAAGAAAATATTTTCTCATCATTTTTATATAATCTTAAAATCATATATTTCAAACAGATATTTTCGTGTCAACCACAATGAAGAGAAAATGTTCTCTGCATGTTTACCGATTGTGCTATTGAATTAATAATAAAAATAATTAATCGTTATGATTATATGTAGTCCTTCCCTTGCATTGGTCCGGATAATCAGGAGTTTAATCTAGTTTTTATCTCTAAAATTCTAGATGAACAATTCATATGTTTATTAACGTCTATCTTTTGATTAGGAATTAGCATCTTTGCCTCATAAGACTCCAGTGTCTGTATTGCAAGAGCTTCTCGCTCGTCGTGGTACAGTTCCAAAATATGAATTAGTGCAGATAGAAGGACTTATACACGAACCGATATTTCGGTATAGAGTGACCGTTTCCGACGTAGTAGGTACGTTTCAAAATATATTGTATTTTAAATATATTTTTTTAAATAAAATTTATTGTTTATAGCTATCGGAACCGGGCGCTCCAAAAAACAAGCTAAACATAAGGCAGCAAAAACATTATTAGATAAATTAGCCGGTGATAATGTTATGGAGACGTCCAATAACGGGACTCCTACGGATCCCGACAACGACGGCGACGCTTCGTACGAATCTAATCCCATCGGATGGTTACAAGAGATGTGTATGAAGCGTTTTATGCCACCTCCACGTTATGTCACTGAACAGGAGGACACCGGCGGAAATGGGGCACCGCACGAACGTATATTTACAGTCGCTTGTGTACTTGCATCTCACCGGGAGGTGGGACGCGGCAAGAGCAAGAAGGTAGCTAAACGTCAAGCAGCGCATAATATGTGGCTGTTACTACAAAATGGAAAACAAGATATTATTGCGGACGATAGTGTATTTATTTTAATTATTTTTTTATAATTCTAATTATGCATAAGCTGAATGACTAATTATATATAATTTTCAGAAAACTGTACCTGCGCGATATGCGGATATGAAAACTAGTAAAATTTCAACTCTCAATACAACTCATAGTCATAAAGTATCTCAATTTCATAAACATTTGAAGCAGAATACCGGACCAGTCCTTTCTAAGCTTCAGGTAATTCAAATATGTGATGGAACGTCACCATAATAAAAGTATTGCACTAATTTTAGTAATTATTTTTTTTTAAACATACGCAAATGTGGCCTTTTTATGAATAAAAATCGTAACAATTAGAGTCCATATTAAAACTTCATATTTCCGAATATATCGTAATGATATCCATAACTTTAGTAAAGGATTATTTTTCTCTTAACCTGTTAACAAGGTGGGACGTATATATACGTTCAATGTAAATAGTGGTGACTAGGGGTAGTTAATAAGGGATGTTTCCTGGCTAGTTAAGGGATTTCAGATCCAAATCTTCCTTGATTCTACTTATCTATGGAATTCTAAAATATATTGAATGGCAGATAATTAATTCCTCATTGATTTTAGGGGGCCTCAAAATTCAGCTTTAAAAATGATTTTTTAAACAAAAATAATCAATAATTTAACAGCATTCTCAAAATTTAATTGACAAATGAATAACACCAGATCATATTTCTAACCATATGCACTGACTGTGCCGCAGACCATGATTCATTGATCCTGGTGCGTAGCTACCTTAAAGCAAAACGATGCAAGGCATCGGGGCCCTCGGCATGCAGCCTTGCAGGGGGCCCCAGAATTTTTCGAAAAATAATTAATATTTGTAACATACACAAGCTATTTAAAAAGATAAGAATAAGAACAGATAAAGAGCGCATAGAATGCACATTATAGGGTGTAGGCGGTAGTGAAAATATATTGAGGTGGGGGGCCTCAAAATTGAATTGCGCCTGGGGCCTCTCAAGTGCTAAATCTGCCATTGCAGGTCACTGAAGTGTTAAGTTCCTCGAAAACATAGACAATAACGAATCTTATAGTGCAAATATTTTTTTGGCGATGACTATATAATAAATAAAATTAGGAGAAATATTAGAGCTCGTTTATTAAATGTTTATATTGTTTTTTTAGGTGACTCCTCTAAATAATAACGATTTTAATTATGTGAAGTTTCTTCAAGACATTGCAACGGAACAGTCGTTCGAGGTGACCTACGTTGAGATTGAAGAAAAATCAAATTCTAACAAATTTCAATGCCTGGTCCAGCTATCGACGTTGCCGGTCGCCGTTTGTTACGGCGACGGCAACACCAGCAAAGAGGCTCAATCGTCCGCCGCCCACAACGCTATGGAGTATTTAAAAATCATGACCAAGAAGTGAATCGCCGTCGACATCTGGTTGATAACAACGCGTGGCTCCGGTTAAAAATAATAAATTCACGAGACGCCCGAGTATTATAATTATTTTTTGTTTATTGTTTATATTATTATGCGGGCGTTTTCACGAGTCGAAATTTTTGACCGAGTGGCCGCGTGCCGTGATTAGTCGGTCTAACAAACACCAGCAAATATTCGCGCATGCAAAACTAATTGATTTAATTTTGCATCGAGTTATAACCGCACTTAATATGTAGGGCTTTGGATCATTTTATTACTTCATTTGATTGACTGGTGTCATTTTTACGTTGAGCTTTGCATAATGTCATGGAAAACATCGCATTACATACACATTTGCAACTTAATAACTTAATAACACTTAATAACTATTTTTTTTTTATTTAAATTTTGATCATTCACCATAAAGATCTGTCGAATGGAGTAATAAAATGATCCTACGACAGTTCCGATAGGCGTACTCAATAATACAAGCTATACTTTGCATAGAATTAGTGAAATTTTTCAAGCCTGAATATAAATATATATCGGATTCCATATGCTTCACACGTACGTATGCGGCATATGTAAAATTATCAGGGGTCATAATGAATACAGAATCACGAATATATCGTAAGCAAGGAATGAAATTATTTTTTATTAGTATTAATTTATGTATTATTTTATGCATATTTTGTGATTTTTTAATGTATTATTTTTTTTCTGAATAAATCGTCAGCATTTTGTGTCTGAAAACGGGCATTATTTTAATGCAAAGTATAGAGGTTGTACTACTTTTGTGATTCGTCCGTTGAATCACGCTTTATTTAATATTTTCTCCGGTCATTTTATTAGAAATAGTATAGACTGCACGATTAATGCGAAATATATACGGATATACTGTTGTTGTTAGGATGACCAAAGTCAAGTCAATTTATTTTATAGCCGAGACGTTACATAAATATGTGTCGGATTACGTTAAGCCGTAACTATCCGCCGCGTTTATGTTTAGCTAGCTTGGTGATACTTAACGATTGCGTTACAATGTTTCAATCGATTAAAAGTCATGTTAATATACATATAGCGTAAATGGTGCATATCTAAATATTACGTATGTAATTTTACACGAACCCCTTCTGTTATCCACATACATACATTTTAATATTATAACAATGTTAATTTTCACATTGGGGTTATATTAATACATTATTTAACGGTGGGGTATGATGAAATACATAAATTAAAAACTAAATTATTACTATTTATTTTATGTTAAGACATTTTAGATTCAATTTGCATGTGCGGTCAGTTATTTATGATCGTGAGAGTATTATTTTTTTTAATAATCTCATAAATATACATATGCATATATATACAGTAATGGTTATTGATATTCATTCAGGTAAATTTTTCAAGTAAATCCTTAACCGTTTGAGTACCGCGAAATATTAAGCTAGGTGACATTCATATACCGTGAATTTTTTATATTTTTTAAAAAATAGGACTTATCGAATTTATGAATTAATAATATTATTTCATTTATAAATTGATATATATATTGTATGAATTTTTAATCACTTTTTTATCAACTTTTTTATATGTATTTTACGGTATTTGCTTCGTCCCCGCACGGAGGACACATATGTCCTCGCGGTACTCAAACGGTTAAAATATTTCAAAGTTTTGCAACTGTATCAGTATTGATATTTTTTTTAATAATACAAGTTATTCTGCATGTATAAATTAAAGTAAATGGTTTAACGAAAAAACTTTTACCGTTTTAGCCCGATGGCATAGTACAGAATCGTGCTGGAAGATACAGTCGTTTATATAAGATAAGACTTATTCTATGGAAGGAACAAGGTTCTCGTTAATGATTCTTTTTTAAAAAATTTGCATTGACGGTTCCATTGACGAACACTAAATCTTTAACTCCATAGTAAGAAAAACATCCTCAAGCCATTTTCCTGCTGGATACTCCACCGTTGGCCTGATGCATTTTTCATCAAACTCTTCTGTTTTCTTACATACTGAATGCCATTTGAGTCAAACAAGTAAAATTTGCTTACATCCCAGAAGATAATTTTCCTCCAGTCCTCTTTAGTCCAGGTCAGGTAAACTTTTGCTCATTGTAGTCTTTTGGAGTGCATTTGTTTCAGAAGTGATTTATTCGTCAGTGATCTTGTCATATAACTATATTCCCTGAGCCTTCTCCGTACCGTTTCAATACTGACTTTGGTTCCTCCACCTCCTATGAACTGTGTATTATATCCATTGGTCGAGCAGAACCTTTTTAAAAGACGATCCTCTGAAGCAGTTGTCTTCTGCGTTGGTCCTATTCCTCTTTTGCACTTTATAAATTGAGTCACTAGATTGACTAAACCCCACTAATGCTACATAAGGTCGCAATATTCGTTTTGTTACGGGAGTTCATTCTCCTCATATTAAATGTTCTCTTTTATTTATAACGATTTCCAACACTATATCACAATATACAACTTCTGGTAAAGTAGTGAATTAAAACGGTACTTTATATAAAAAATATCATACTCCCTCCCTCTGATCATGAATTTTACTTGAAAACTAAGAAATGGATGTTTTTTTTTGATTGAGTGAATTTTAATGACCGTTACTGTATATATAACGAAACAAAACGAGTGATATGTAACTAATTGCAATTAATTTACTCATATATATCTATATATATTAAATGGAGAAACTATTTTTATCTAGTGAATTATACCATGATTTATTATTCAATAGTTTACTTAGGAACACAATCATATTACAATGGTTTTACGTTACGTATAAATGTGTACGCAATGCAAGTTTTCTTATTGTATTAGTGGATCTCACGTTAGTAAAATATTTTGTTGTTAATGATTGTAGCGATACATGATTTAGTACAATTGAAATGGTGTTTGCTTATTTTCTATACAATATTTTGTTGTAATAAATGAAATGAAATATAAATATTTGCTTTAAATGGTTTTTCTTTGACCTCGTAAAAATGTAATAACGTTACGCCAACCCATTTAACAATTATAAACATTATTCTTAATTACTATAGTAGGATAAATTATGAGAGAAAAAAATCGTTGGACAAAATAAACGTTTAACGATAACGATGGATTTAAAAAAATGCATAATTCAATACAATCTCGAGTTAATTATTTTCTAATCACTAATAGTAATGTTTTGACGACAGTTTAGGTTTATTAGGAGAATTTTCGAATCGTTTTAAATAATGGATGTTTATTGATTTAGAAATTAAGTTATTTGAAAACGTTTTGACACTACGTTGATAATCCATAATCGGACTTAACGGTGTAAATTCTTTCGTGTTTTGTTTCGATACGCCTTTGCTATTTCTGGATGTATTATAAACATTAGTCTGATTATTATGTAACGTATCTAATTCGGGATAAACGATTGAATTATTTGATCTAGCTGTCGTAGGATTATAGTTTTCTTTATAATTGTTGTAAGCATTTTTTAAAACCCATTGCGGATCGAGAATGTTTTCGTTATGTAATCCTTCGTATTTGCAATGTGATTCTACAATCGATCTATCGTCGTTATCGTCGTATTGATAATCATTTTCTGAATAAGTTAGTTTTGTTAACGACGTCTCTTCAAAATTCTCTCCATTGTTTTTATAATTCGGTGATAACAATTTAGAAAATGGCACAGGAGTCTTCCACGGAAATTTTATAGAATTATCTTTAACTAAATTCGGATTATTAAACGAGATCGAATTATCTTCACATCTCTGAGATCTAAAATTAAATAAATGCATTTTATTGATATATTAGTATCGTCGTCGACGTACAAATACTTACGTTGAAATAGAAGCGTCGTCGATTGTATTTTGCACCGTTTTCTTAAACTCGTCTGCGTGTTTTTTCAATGTTTCGGCAATCGCCATGCCGATAGATAATGTTTCGATAGGTTTGTGATTTTTCGATGCGACTGGAAAGCTAGTTTGTTGTGATTGTATTTTAGATAGATTATTTTCCGTCGTCGGATTTTGACTGAAGGTGTATAGACCGTCGACGCATTTAAACGGAGATGTCTGTATCCATTTTAATATATCGTTGTATTTATAAATTGCGTTATACGGGCAATGCAACCGCTGCTCCTCGAAAATATGTTTGGCGTTACTAAAACTCATAGGATATTCTTTATCGGAATCTATGGATGCTTCGGGATTTGTGATTGTCAAATTTAATTCGCTAACGTTATCGTCGAGTTTGTAACTATTTGTGTTGAACGATGCGTTTTCTTCGACGTCGTCGGGAATGTTGATACAAATATTCGATCTTTCGATTTCATTATTTTTAATTGTACAGGATTTTATGATATTGTCGATTATTTTAATCGGCGACGTAATCAACGGATCTTTCCACGTAACGCATCTCATGAATCGTTTTTTCTTGACGATTTTTTTCTTAATTTCCGTATAGATTTCCATGGGTTTCTGTATCTTCTTATTGATCAAATATTTTTTTATCGTGCCGAATAAATTAAACTCGAATTTAAGTTTGGCAATATTTTGATAGGCGTAGTTATACAAGGTTTGTTTTGAATTTTTGCATTTTTTTCTATGCAAAAAATTACAATCGATTGATGAAAACCATCCCGTGATATTATGAACAGGTTGTTTGTTCACGGAAATGAATGCCAATTGAAAAATTCTTTCTCGTAATTGCATATCGTTATCATCTTCGTCCAGTAAACAAATTATATTTTGAAGACGATTAATTAAAATATCATTTTGCAAACGATTTTGACTCATATTTCGGTATGAATTTAAAACTGTTTTACGGATCACATTATTTTTATTCCGCACATCTTTAATATCTGGATTTACTTCTTTTTGAACATTATATTCTGTATCCGATAATGGTGTTTTTTTATAAAACATATTCACTACATTGGGATTATTTATTATAGCATTGTTATGTTCATTTTTTTTATCATTGTGAATATAACTTGTATTATTTTCAATTGACGCCGATCTGTTGTCAATATTATTCGTCGATTGATTCGTAATCTGCGTTAAATTTTCAACTATTTCTATTGGTTCAATCGAGATTGTATCATTGCAACCAAATATACCATCCGTATCGATAATATCAGCAAAATTATAATAGTTTGATTCTATTACTTTATCGTCGGAAGTCTTAATCCTTTTATTTGTCGGCAAATTTTGCAAATCTTCACGTGCAGGTTTTTCATGATTAATAATTCCCTTTGTGACTGTATTTATATTATTATTTCTAATTGGCATCGGGTTAGTGATTATTGTCATGTCTTTTTCATGTAACGAATTATTATCAGGTTCGTTTTCGCTGTAACGTGTCGATTTTTCTATATCCACCGGCAAATGTTTGCTCAACGGGATGCTGAATTTATTTGAGTTTAAATCGTTATTGTTTTCTTTTAATTGGGATAATTGTGTGGCATTATTTTTATTTCTATTATTATTATTGTTCGGAGTATTTATCTATAAAAATGATAAGCATTGTATAATAAATATAATAAATAATTAGTTATTATATATATATATATATATGTACTTACGTTTAGCGTTTTATCGCATGGTAATTGTAGATCTTTACATGGTTTTATTTTATTCATAATTGTGTTGATTTGCTCTTCTAATTTAGTTGAAGACGTTTTTGTCTCGACAATAGATTTCTTAGTAGCACTTTTTGGCATTGGATTGTTTTTTTTAGCTTTTTTATTGATTTTAAAGTCGCTGGATTTTTGCGACGATTCAATTATATCATCGTGCTCTTTAATATTAGATACATGTATTTTATTTACTTCCGAATTCGATGTATCCGATGATTGTAGATAATTATTTATTGTTACGCTAGAATGTACATCTAAGCCGACTGAAATAAAATATTAAAAATACAAACTAATTCTAAATATGTTAAACGGGAGCAATATTTGAATTATTTTTCATGCAAAATGTAATAAATACCCCAAGTGCTGCTGATGCAATGGGCGTAGACCGTATGTGGTGTAGAACATTTTGTTTGTATCTTCCTAGTAATAGTTGCATTCGACATACTGAGTATATGAATATCTCTGCAAATTGATATGATGTCATTAATTTTATACGAAAATGTACTAATATTTGTATACTCTTTTATCACATTATAATAAACCGCATCTAATTACGATTAATATATCATTAATACTCACAATATGATCGAGTAGTGTAATAAATTGTTCTCGGAATCACCGACGATCAACGATAATTTATGTGATTTTCCGGCAGTTGATCCGTTCAATTTAATATTTTCGTAGTTGACTATAGACACGCTTATGTCTATACATTTTGTGGATGTTATTTTTGTATTCAGCGAATAAATTGGGAGTAACGTGACTTGCTTTTTTAAAACGTTTCCGGCTGGCGGTCCTTTATTTAAAATCTGAAACAATGTTTTTAATTTAAATATAATAAAAATATGAGTCAAATACGGATGAACAATTAATTAATTTACTCTTTCTAAATCCCTCGGATTGTTCTCTCTGATTTTTTGAAATGTTGTTTTATCGGCTGCAACGAGTAACGACACCAGTGCTGGTCCGATACCCGTCAATTGTCGCAAAACATAATCGCTATTCTCCCACATTTTTGCAGCGAAACATTTAGCCAACGTAACTGCGCTTAACAATGCTCTATATAAAGGTTTATTAGAATGTGATAAATAAGCTACGATACCTAGAAAGTTATAAAATTTATTAAACAAATGATTGAAATTGAATAAAAAATTATTATTTCATACATTTTGTTATATTTTCACCAGTTCGTACAATCCTAATAGATTCTTGATGAAGCGACGAATCGAGTATCGGCAAATTACCGAGAACGGCTTGAATTAGGCTGATGATAAACAAACGTCAGTTAAAATCCAAATTAAACGATAAATCAGACGATAGCCGATGAACATATTTACCAATTGGCTTTCATGAATTTTGTTTTGATTTTTCCGGCCATCGAAAATCGACAGTTCGGATGATTTGCATTTTTATTCAGCAGGTTTAAACATCGTTTTTCACTAGCGCGGAGAGGTATGTCTTGAAACTCATGACATTCGCTGACTAAAGTAACCAATTCGTTTAAATCTTCAGTTCCACGAAGCTGTAAACAATAATGGATGTATTGTTATAAACGTATAGGTCAATATATTGTATGTTTAATATGTACTTTGAGGATTAGTTTCATCGTTTCAAAATCTAAACAATAGGTAGCCATTAGTATGCCGGCGTCGGTTGGAAATACTTGCGCATCGGCATCCATAGTCAGCAAACCGGCACGTGCCAACGCATTCATCCATTTGATACAAATTTCTTTAAATAAAATAAAATATATATTAATATAATTAATTTATAATGATAATTATATTAACTTTATGTTTTCATTAATTAATTACATAACACAATTTGTAAATGATTACATTTAGTTGCTTTTATCCGGACTAATCGCTTGGAAGTTCCGGCGATAAAGGATCCGGCGATTCTATCTCCAAGGCGAGAGCCTTATTCATGATTTTTTTTAAATAAATAAATAGAAATAAGATTGGGAATATCATGAACACTGATCCTTCGATTTACACGGGTTTTTTACGTTGTTTTTAATTAACGCGGTTTGAACGCGTAATATATATTTTTTAATTTTTTTTTTGAGTCGTGAAGCGATTACATATTATTATATTTTTTTTTATATAATAAGATATTAATCCACTTTCCCTCATTTCTGAGGATCGTGACCATGTGCATGATTCCCCTTATGGAGGACCATGGACATGGTTTTCATGGGAATATATGGTGCAGTGGTTTCCGTTGCCTTCTGCACCGCAGTATTTTTTTTATGCTGAGAGACTGCTGCCCTCTTTTCAGTTTATCATCAACAATTCATTTGTTTGAATGAAGGTTGTCAGCTTTCACCACACCCCTCTGTTGACCAGCGTCACTTAGAAGTATTCAGAATGGTCACCCATCTGAATACTATCTGCGCTTATTGGCAATTAACTTTAACAATCATAATCTCGCAATCATAGACTCGCATCCGTTGCAATGTGCCATGTGCGAGTGAAACGTATAATAGTGCCACGTGCCGCGAGAATTTAGCGGTCGGTCTACCGGTGGCGTGTCCTTAGTCGTGACGTGCGGCGGGACATCGCCGGGTGTGCGTGTCATTTATGCGTCCTATTGATTAATAGAAAAATACAAAATATCGAGCAAATTTTGAAGCATATCATGACTAACTATTTTATATTCTTAGAATAATCCATTTTTTTTAAAAAAAGTTAAGATATTGATGAAGAATTCATCTTTTCGGTTTCGAGCCGCCGTGACAAATAAGTTAACTCTGCATCACTCAACCCTAACTCCATAGATTGATCTGAAGACAGACAAAATTTTACAGATCACTTTTTTACAGATCTCTATTTTATTGATTAAAATACAATCTGAGTTTTTTTTTAAGAAGAACTCATTGTTCTAATTAACCAAAGGGTAGGCACCAATCTTACAAAAAAACATGTAATGCCCATCAATTAAATCCTTATGTACTCAATCTCAACGATCGTTTGACATTGGATCTCAGAATATTTTTACCCTTGAGGCTTTAACCTACACCGGAGGGTAGTGCCCCCATCCTTAATGGCGAGAGCTACAAGTTCGTTGTCACCAACGACTAAGAGAATCTTTTTATAAATAATAAAAAACCGCATACACGCAGACACGAACGCAGTGCTATGGCCACAAAAGGGAAACCTCTAGGGCCACCGTGAGATTTTGCGAGTCTGTTTCTTTGGTCCCAGTTCTTCCTGGTGTGTGCCTGAGAAGGAACATCTATAAGTATCTCTATCACCAACGTTGGTGTAGAGATATGATTATCAAGAACTAGCACGGCTTCCTAGCCATCCAAAGGCAAATATTAGGATAGTTAGTACCTTCGCTCCGCATCCGCTTTCCTTCTCAATAAAACTCCTTACAAACTTAACTTCTCCCGTAGGCCGTAGTAGCAATAAGGGACCTGCCACAATACCACTGTTTTATGACGTGGGATGTAGGTCTGCTGGCTAAAGTGGGATCTTGAAGTGGGCTGTAAAGCTAGTGGGTCACCTGGAATACGTCGTGAATTACTATTCTCGGAGTGTTCTGAAGGGGCGGAGACTTTATGCGGAAAATTAATGGAAAATTCTTTCCATAGCTTACTGACAATCCTTGAGTGATGAAGACAGTTGAAATACTGTTTTAGAATTCTATAAGTGTCAGTTCTGTGGCATTGGTTAGATCATTTTTGATAAATGACCTTAATATACGGTTATTTGAAGTTAAGAATAACTTTCTGGTCCATATATTGTATGTTAAAATTGGAAATGCAACTCAATTCGAGTAATATCATATTAAATATGTAATATTTTTATTAATATTTAGTAATAAATAATTAGCATGTAGGATATCATTAAGGCATATAAATCAAGTGTGTATACAATTATGCGGTATTTATTGCACATAAACGTGCCACATTAAAGTGATTAGTGAATTAATTTTCCAGGCAATCACTATTTGAATTGAATGCACATATTTTCACACGATTTTTCTGAATATTTATTAGGTAGATCATCGCAATATTAAAATAATTTGTTTCCAATTATTATTTCGAATTGCGGAATGCACAAAAATTTAAAAAAATATTGTTTGCATACATCAGTAAGTACATCATTGAAAAAAAGTTGATTGTGTATGATTAACGTTTTTCTTAATGCAAATTATAATAGGGACTGATTAATCACAATTATTTTTCAATATAATTAATTAGGTATGTGTGCCGAGGAGATTATGTATTGAACAATTTGATGAATAATTTAGAATCAATAATTCGTGATGATGCCAAATGAATAAAATAAACAGTTCGTGCCGCGCACAGAGGCTGAGTGCGGATCTAAGTTTATGTGTGTCATAAAAAGGTTAAACATTTGTGATCATATATAAAGGCATCTTCGTTGCATCATCTTCACCTCGGCGACATACAGCGATGCGATTAACCCTCGTGTTACATATGATGGCAATAAACGATTATATTAAATAATATTTGGACACATACTTTCGAATCGATGATCAAAAGTCCGTCAAAACACGGACTTATGTAATAATAAATTACTTTATGATATTAAAAAAAATGCAATAAAAATGCCGATAAAAACTTTTATGTTGTCTTGAGAAATTCTTGCAACACGTTTTTTTGTTCAGCATCATCACTGGAACATTGTGGATAACGGAAGACGATCGATTGAAATAATTTATATATATTTGAGAGAGACCTTCGTCGTGATGCTGCGCAGTTCGCACATCACGCATCCCATGGAACAATGAGAATTAATTCATTTTTGTTCACATTCACCACCGCGGCCACCTTGAACAGGGACGCTGGTTCACCTGTTGAACCCGCGGTGTTATGTGCCAACTTTTCGATGGCAATAAAGAAAATTGCAAAAGAAAATTAAGTCGTTGAAGGTATACGCAAGTGCGCAACTCGCGTAACTACATGTATAGGCAGAGATTATGCGATTAGAGGAAACATTGATGAAAATTGATATCGCAACTCTTGGACATCCATTTATTCACTTGTGTCATGATCGTTGCGGATAGTGTCCATATACAATCCGCACTATACGGCGATGAATACATTAAAAGCATCATCAGGTCATGGCGATGCGTTTTTCCAGATTAACATTGAAATTAATAAATTTTATAAACACCAATGATTAATTATCTCAAACTAAATGAAATACTTATGTGGCAATCTTTGATAAAAAAAATGATTCTCAGATTTGTGTACAATTAAAATGTACTCAATTATACGAGTAATATTTATATTTATTCTTGAACTTTGATTTTATAATTACGGCAAGTGTAGAGAGATAATAAATCGTTTTGTAACACGGTATAGGACACGTCTAATAAAAAAACAACAAGTTAATTGGTACTCGTATTGACGTAAGACTCACATATAGAGATGTAAATGCACTTGCGATATCTCGTGTATCATACGCAACTAAGTAAAAATAATCAAACATCCTATAGCGCCGAAATGCTATAGAAACTCGCCATATAGAAGATTATATAACCTTGTTCTATTTTTAGTTTGTCCACACGCGCGTGTTATATTTTGTTGTCAACCAAAGTGCGTTGACTTTTATTTTATGCGGCAATGTATTACATATTTACAATATATGTAATTTAATCTTTAAAATTAAGCGTTTTGTAGAAAACGGCTAAGCGCTATAGAAGGGACTGTCGCACACGCCGCTCTATAAGCAGGGGGCGTTATGGGAACTACAGCTTACAACGTACACCTTCGAGGCTCACGTAATACAAATAATAATGATACCAATTTGGAAGTACAAAGAAGAGCCATGCTGGCAGACCGGTGCTACATTGAACTTCAACAGCATCTACGGTCGAGATTTCTCTCAAGGAAGTCTGAAGTCAAGCTCTACATGACCCTTATCAGTCCTGTTCTAACATACGGGTCTGAATGTTGGGCTTTGATAAAACAAGTTGAGCGACAACTAGATATCCTGGAGAGGAGGATTCTGAGACGAATATTTGATGACGACTATACAAGGATATACTGGTCACAGCTGTCATCAGAGTGGCCATAGTCCGTTAAGCCGGTCACGTGTCAAGGATGTGGGACAGTCAGCCGTCGAAAAGGTTTATGCTTATCAAACCTCCCTGTTCCCGGAGGAGAGGAAGACCAAGGCTGAGGTGGTTGGACTGTGTATAGAAGGACACTGCATCATTGAAACTTACCGAAAGATGGGTCGATATGTTGGCAGACCGGATAAAATGGAGAAGGGTGTTGGATGTGCGCTTATGATAATGTTTTACATATTTACGAAATATGCAATTTCACCTTGAAAATTTAGCGTTTTGTAGAAAACGGCGCTCAGAAAGGAGGACTATAGGAGGGATTGTCACACACGCTACTCTATAGCAGAGAGCGCTATAAGAGGGTCGATTAAAATATTTTGTTAAAATCAAACCTTGTAGCTTTTTTTCTATAATTTCGCGACTGGCTATCTTGGTGCATCCATAGTGCGAAGGGTTGCGTGTAGCTCTGACGTAGAGAAAGGTGGATTTCAACCAGTCCATGGCCAGCAGTAGATCGGGCAGAGTTCCCAAAGCCACTTCTGCATTCAGATGCTCGGCCAAGTGTCCGTGGAGCTTACTTTCTACGGCTCGTTGTCCACTGCATAGATTTTCATATCTCCCCTGAAAAAGATAACAATGAAAAATATTTTTTAGTATTTTTGTGGGTCCCGCCAAAGATGTGCTTAAATTTTATAAAGATTATAAAAAGTTATAGTGTAAAATATGATTATTTTCAAGTATATTTATATTGAAAACCACTGGATTCAGTGAATATTGCCTTAGCTACGATTGCAAATTAAGAAAAATCCGACACTCATTGTTGTGTAGAAGTCAACTAGATAATTTGCGTTTGTGTAGAATCACGATTATATCACCTGAACCTAATTCGCAAAAACAATAGGTTAACCCGCAGCGGGGGAGTACACTAGTTGCACATATCAAAATCCAAATGTTTTCGATCTATGATGTTAAACGAGAGTAATTATCCTTTTTCCATAGTGATATAATTAAAGCCCTAATGTTTGTACAATGCCTAACACCATGTTTTTAGACCATATACATGTTCTATATATTTTTCACTTTGAGAAATATTTAAATACATATTATAAATATATTTATGTCGGACTAAATATTATTTAACATTTTTTCAAGATCAATTATTGTTTAAAAAATATTTTTAACGTCGAGATCGTGATATCAATCGAAGTTGGCAACATTGCGTTGTTATAAATCCTAACATAACATTATTGACAAACATATATTATTATTTATTTTATTTGTCGTATGAATACAGAATACATGGTTTTATTTATAATCAACAGTCATATAATAATAAACAATAATAATAATAATAACAATAATCTATAATCTATAATAGTCTTTAAATAAATAAATAAAAAAAAAAAAAATAAAAAAAAAATAATAATAATAATAATGAAAATAATAGTAATAGTAATAGTAATTGTGAAAATAGTAATTAGGAGGTGATGGGATGGCAGGATATCGGGGTGTAATGATATTATTATTATTTTATTTGTATAGTTATCATGGTGAATAAATTATACTGCAAACCACATCTGGCTCCAAGAGGCTAAAAACCAAGAAGCATAACAAATTAGGGGATGTTTAGCAATGGACACAAATAGACCGGGATATTCCGGGTTTTTTTCAAATTTTTGGAGATCTCGGAAATTGCCTATAATAGGATTTATATTTGGTTTTAATAAAAAACCATAGAATTAATATTACCTCGTCATCCATACTCGATACATAAAATGTTAATGTTTTTCCATCTATATACGATTTTTGGATAGGTGGAACAATATTCATCCAATCCGGACGTTGCAGAGTTACGACAGCTTTTTTCTTCCCAACCAAAGTTTACCTTCTACATTTCCTAACACGATGTGTCCAAAATACAAAATTTAATGGTTTTTACTATGTCCCTCTTTCAGTGCAGAAGTTGATTTTTTCCCTTTATAACAAAACAAAATTATATTCATCACTAATATGCATATTCTTCTCCCATCTTACTAACAACTTATCAATTTTTTCCACCTAAAATTTGGTGGGTTTGGACAGAAAGACATTTTTGATAGTCTCTAGACTTGCTCTTTAAAAAGTAGGTTTTTCCATTAAAAAAAAGTTGTAAGAAACAATGTGGTAGTACATGTGACAGTAAAACAGACCATCCAGGCTCAACAATTTTTTCGTGACCCTAGGCGTATCTAATCTCGCACGGTCAAGTGAAATAATGGCGCACTTAAGATTTATAGGAGTGCAGGACGCATTTCGTGGATTTTTTACAGCTGAACAGAAGTCTTTACAGCTACTAAACGTACCTATTGGCAGGAAACATTAAATTTGATTTCAACAACTAGTATAGATTATGTCTCGACGATCGAAAAACTTATTTCCGTGAACGTTTGCTTCCGGATCTGGTAGAGGTGGTTAATCCTCATAAATCCATTGTCTTTTGCAGACGATATTGACATATGCAACCCATTTTTTACCACCTGTTTAAAAATGGCTCGATTTTTCCCGCGAGAGCAGACATGCGATCTGGTTTATTTCACTAAGATTACGAGGTGCCCATACAGTTTATTGCTGACTTTCCCCGATGTCTCAAACTTACGATAAATACTTGGTTGTGGTGTGTTTTACCATTTCTCTTGTTGATTGGCATAGATTTTGCTCTAAAACCACCTTTAAAAGTAGGAAGGAGGATCAGCCCTCGGGTTTTCAGCCCTCTTTCAAGATAATGTCTCCAGAATAAAATTCAATTCAAGAAATTATCCAATTTCCAACGGTCCGATCGTTTATTAATCCTTCACTGCATACCCTGAATATTTTTAGCTATCGCCATGCTACTATTGTCTTTTTTTAATTCCCAAAGCATCAAATAACGAATATGGATTGTTTGAATCTTCATTTTAAGGGTTTGTAACAACACGACAAATGAAAGGACTAACAGCACCCTTATTTATTTCTCTCCACGATCCAAGGCAATCTCGTATTGCCGTTACTATAGTACAGTCTAGCAAGGGATTAACTTGGTCGCTCTAGAACGCAGTGGTCTTGCCTCCTTATACGTTGCCAAGAACGATACGTTTCATATTATATATTAGAAAAAATGCTGAAGTAGAGAATTGTAGAGAAAAATAGTTATCAGATCTTTTCACCAATTTATTGTTTGGATATGGACCGGATTTTCCAAATCGTTTCCAAAATTCTGATATGAAATTTTTAGCCATTCCACTTTTGACGAGCTCTCATATTAATGTACATGTTCTTAGTTGTATCACGGATTGCAGAATTGCTCGGGACAGCATGCGGGTGAAAGGTCGAAAGTGAGCTTGCATCGATATCAAGAGTTGATAGATTCGGAGGGAGCTTTTGAGATTTTCAATGCAATTTATTGGTTTTCCGCCATCGAAACGGTTGAGCAAGTGCATTCGGCTCGGGACTGGATCGGCTCGCAGCATAGCTGACATTCATGATTTGATTGCTGCTTAACCTTTGAAAAACACTGCACACCGTGTATTCCATTCTTTATCGCCGTCACACGCTATACCTAATGTGAAACAAAATTGGTTGGCTAATCTCGACAAAAAAAATTGTTGAAAAGACGGAAAATGGTGTCGGAAACCTAATGTTGTTCGTGATTTAGTACTGTGCGGATTAGGGAAGGAGTGCGGCCTTCGCCTCTTTATGTAACGCATGTAAATAATATGCAAATTGCAGTATGACGTTGCGATTATTTTTGCGCGCTTTTGTAAGATCGCAATTTCAGAGTGTTAAAAATCGATACGAAAACTCAATAATGCGGTGTTTCATTGTCGTGACCCCGCAGTATTACATCGTCACGATTCTAATGTGTTAAATAATTCAGATGATTAAAAAAGTTCCAGGCCGATAAAAAAAATAACGTATTATTGTTATTTTTTTCCATCTTCTTGGGTTTACCTCATCAAAATCTGTATCTAATTAGTAATTCGGTCCGTGAGGTACTCGGCTAATGATGGCCGTTTGGGGGGAGTGTGTACGTACATTCATACGTCCACTTGTTATTTCGGAGATAATTAAAATCATATGAATTTCGTGATCTCGGCAACGATTTAATATTCAATCAAATGATGACACGTGTATCATCAGAGGAGCGTTGTCCATAAAGTGTTTTCATAAATCAGGCTGTGTAGTAACCTCAGCTAATGCGGATTCATTAAAGTCAAGGTTCGCAAATTTTACAACAATTGTAGCAACGAAATGCAATATGCAAATATACATCACGTGTGGATTAAACTAAACATTATATTGCTACATATTTTAACGCGATTATTACTACAAAAATTTAGCAGTTTAGCAGAAAATCATTGTGGCCCGAATGTATCAGGAAAAGAAATATCTTCCATAGATAATACTATCAATGTTCAGACGTAAGGATATGAAAGATATTGATGAGATTTTCTCAATCAGATGCTAAATGATGAAGACTTCGATTGAAATTGCATCGGCAAACATTGATTCCGATAATAGCACTAATTAGAAAAAAACTACTACCTACTACTTTAGGGGCGTGCAGAACTAAAAATATCACACGATCTAGGAATAATAATATTATTTATAGGAAGACGACCTTAATCGAGATCCTACTCGAAAGGGTAAAGAAGACTTGATTAAAATTGATTCAGCACATATAGAATCGAAGAAACCAGCATTTTGTAAGTAAAGGGACAGGTCCTTGGAGTTTAAAAATGCCGCAAAACGCAACAAATTTGTAGGAAAATAAAACAGTTATTATTAAAGCAACAGAATAATACTAATACAGTGGTACCTAGTTATAAGTGCACTTTGAAATAAGTCCGATTAGCAGGTCATCAATAATTTTAACTAAGCTAAGGTACTATTCCAGAGGTGCTTTGAAGTGACCTCTGAACCCCTGAATTAACCCTGAGAGAACTTTGGAAAGATTACTTTATTATCGTGGACCGCATATCTCTCATTGACGAAGCATATCAGGAAATTTCCTATAACTAAATACTCTGCTTGGAGTTATTTGTGGCCAGAAGCAGTGACTGAAAGGGACTTTGTGGGCAAGTCCGTGGGTCTGGATGTGATTGCTGGTGATGCGAAGGAGTTAGTAGAGGGTTATAGTGAAGAGCTGATTTGTAAGAAGCTACAGGAATTGAGAAGGAGAGCACGATACTAAGATAGATACACTTTCTTCAAGCATGGATGACCAGGAGAAAAAGCGTCTACTTCATTAATCAAGAAAATCTTCGCTAAATGGATCGATGTCAAAAAAAACTTTGATGTCGTTGTTATTTATAAAAAAAACTATTACTTTACATTATTAAGACACATTCTCATAAAGAAAGAGTCCAAATTTCACATTTACCGATTAGTCACGGCGGCTCGAAACCAACCGCGTCATCCGAAGGGGGTTTATTTACAATGGAAAATAGACCCCAAGCATTTCAAGATATTGATGAAATCTTCAGCAATATTTCGACATAAAATGCTAAAAACGGATTATTATAAGAATAAAAATAGTTATGGATTTTTCTACTAATTAATATGACTGAGTACACGCCGCCGATAGACCGACCGCCAAATTCTCGCGGCACGTGTCAATAGTATACGTTTCACTCGCACTTGGCACATCATCGAGTGAGAAAAAACATCGCGCCCGTGGCTACAAAAGTGAATATTGTTGTTTTTATATATTTTTTGCAATTGTGGACAATAAACATCAATGGTTATTTATAATATTTATTCTTTAGACTTTTTTAGGCAAATACAAAAAGTTTGTGACATGTATAATAAAAGAATTATTCGAAGAAAATCCAAAACTCGAGGAACCCAATGGACACCCCATCGGCACGGATAGAGGAATCCAAAAACATTTTTTATACTTGTTAATTTTGGGAAAATTGTTATTTTGAGGTTTCGGTTCAATTAAAAAAAAGGTTTCGATTCATCTCTGGTTCGAACCTCTGGGTATACCTACTGTTTGTTATAAGTCCAAGACATGGAACGGATTAAGGACGTATACCAAGGTATCAGTAAACAAAATGGCGACAGTGAAAGCCGTAACTCGATCATAAAAATAATCAATTCTGGCAATTTGATACACTATTGCTATTTATTTACGCGTAATAAAAAGATGGGGTGTACATGATTATCCACATAATTTATAGCAGATACTGTACGGCTTGGAAAAACCTAAATTGGAAGTATGTAAAAAACGGACGTTCGAAGGCCATGGATGGTGCACGCATCCGCTTGAACTAAACAAATTAAATTAAAAGATATTTTTTTTACAATTTGCCACTGGGATAAGACCAAAAAATAAGATATTCCAATTAGACATGGTCGGTTTGAAGGCTCGCCGTAATGCGATAATCAACATTGAAATTCCAAGCGATCACAATACTACCACGTCGCCGGAATGCGACTCATCAATTAGCCGGTTTATCCAATAAATATCTGATTTTGTAATCATTCCGAGCGAACGAGAGTGTTTACATTTCTAGCGCCTTCGCAATGAAATGTCAACTGAACAATAATCCAATGAAGAAATAGCGTTGCCGAGGATGAAATCCGAAAACAAAGGACGATAATGACTCGTGAATTATACGATGATAATCTTCGTTATATGTTAATGGCAGACAATTGCAATACTAACGACACACTAGTTACTCTTTTCAATTGATTACCGCGAGATTACGCATGCACACACCGACATTGTTATTAATCGTATGTTATTTATTAAATATTTAATATATCATAAATTAGTGTTATGCAAATTTTAACGTACTTGCGTATTCGGAACGCAAAAGTTCACCGACAAATGGGTCAAAGCGTGTGAAAGATCGGAAAATGTTTTGAATCATCACTTCGTAAAGGGTAGAGTCGGCAATCTAAACAATTTAATCGAAATTCTGCACAACAAAATTGCATGCAAACATCGGGAAAAACTATAATGCCGCATAATATTGTATTTGCATAGATTAGAACTAATCACAATAAAAATTGAAAATACCTTTTTACTTTTTAAAAATATATGAAAATACGGCAGCAATGGAAAATCGCTTTGTCGTGTGACATAAAATCCTTTACATTCGAAGAGGACTATTATTTTATAATTAAATTATAACAATAGAAAATATGATTTCAGCTTAATATTAATAATCCGTAAAACCTTGTATACTAGATGCTGTGGATATTCGAATCTTAATTTTAATAATCGAGCACATGTAGAAAATTTAATGGATTTTATCTCCCGTTAATTTTAGGCTCGCGTACGTACTTCTAACTTTTTTTACTTTTTTCTGCAAATTGGCTCATCTTTAAATAACATGTAATGAAACGTGAATATAAATTTATCAGTGCAACTGTAATGTTTTTTCTAAAAGTTTGAATAAATTTAATTTAAATGATAAAAGATGAGAAAGAAATGTCATGACAATAAATAGTGATTTATATTGTGGCCCGTTGTAGTTTTAAAATTACAAATGCGGTCCTTCAGCTAAAAAGTTTGCCCAGGTCTGCCCTAAATGCGCACATAAAAAAATATTTTTGTATGATTTTGAGAGCACGTATCTTGGTTTTAATTTTCTTGTACGAGGGGAGCGCTCCCTGCGATAACGCGTACATATTGTTACATACTTTAAGGTAAAAATATCTTGGGATTTGGCGCTTATGGATGGATACCAATAATATTTTATCAGTCTTAGTTTAATAATCAGAAGAAGGTCACAACGAAAAAATAAAAACATCTTTTTCTTATATTGTTATATTTTATTGTCATTTTTTTCATATTGATATGGATTTCGGGAAAAGGGATGAAGTGTGAGAAGTAAAAGGGTTGGGCGTGCTTTCAAGTGGTTATTGTGAGAGACAGTTATATACTCTTTTTTCGAAAAAAATCTGGGAATAATTGGCAGAGAATGGACTTTGGAAGTCTTGGATTGGGATATTTTTGAGGGTACTCAGGATGGTATTGACCGATCCGTCTCGGCGGCTTGAAAAGAATGTATTATTCTAAGAATAAAACTAATTATTGACGCTCTCGACGATGTTTCGTCGCAGGCTGAACTCCCACCGCACGTGCCAATCGCACCGACACATCGTACAGATGCGAGCGAGAAAAAATATCGCGCCTGATTTGACTGTGAAACTATAGTGACATATTTAAAGTTATTTTTTCAAATCTTTCTTTAACTTTTTTATTATTACTTGATAATTTATTGTTAGCAATGTTGGTAAATTGATTTTTAAAGCACGAACACAGACCTAATTCTCTTTAGTTGACTTAGTTGACAAGTTAAAATCGGGGTCATTAATGTCAATTGTGCCGGGTTATAGACCCGATACGTGAGCACATGAGTGTCTAGCGCCCCGCGTTCAAAGGGACAAGAAAAGCTTTATCAACTCCATTACATCGAATTTTTACCATTTTTTTCAATGATCTAAAATTAATGTCAATCAAAATCTGTTCGACAGAGGGATGGGAAAAGCGCTAAAATGTTTCTAAGCATAAACATTATTGCGATGTAGAAGGCAATATAAAACATCAACTGAAAACTATGTTTATGGTCATAGAATAAGAGTCATGCATATGAGATCAGGTTCTTCAGATTTTAGGGAAGAAGATTAATAATTAAAAAGTATTATAAAATATAATGAATGTACATAAAAACGTCCAATCGCTTAATATCGACTATAAGTAGGAGTCATTATCCTCAGACATATTGAAAGTATAACAAAAGAAAGCGGAAAAAATCGTATCCTGTTTAAAAAATTAAGTATATTTAGAGTGCAGTTGGATCTGCATCACCGAAATTACAAGAGATTTATTTTGCATAAAAATTCGTGTGAATGCAAGGTTGGTTTGCTTAAAAATGCATAAATATTGACTTGAGCATAAAATTAATTTAATTTGTATACATTTGGAATCCAAAGTGCATATTTATTAGCATCATTCGTAAAAGGTTAATTTTACTGGAATTTTAATACGGCTTAAATCAATTCAATACAAATATGATAAAAACATAAGGTATTAAACAATGGCGTCTTCAATATTAAATGGTATTTGAATAATGACATAATGTCAAGGATTTTAAAAATAAAAATATCATCATCATTTTTATGGACATTGATGAAACGAACTATGCCAACGAGTAATAACATATAGAGTCATATAAATAAAAAATCTTGTTAATTCCTACGTACAACAACGTTTTAGTTTTATAACGTTTTATTGATGCAATTTATAAATGTGAAATTTGCGTTTTTATTTTTATATAACTCGATGCTTTATCAACACCTTGAGGCAGTTTATTTTTATAAAATGTTTAATATTTTATTAGAAAATGATTTGATATGAAAAGCTTCGAAGATTTTCATTGTTAAAGGTGAGAAAAACAAAGGTCACAGAATTTGCATCATCTATGTGAGGCACGACGAGCAGATAAATCGCAAAGGTAGAGGAGGAGGCTGTGGGGTACACAGACGTTTGTATATAAGCGTGGTTCCCAATTTGCAATAATGTCAGTCGCGTGAGAAAATCTTGTGTGTGTGTATGTGAACGTTGGGCTCTCCATCTAACAAATTGTGATATTTTCGATAGCGTCCAAGAAAACAAGGTGAGATCGGATTGGTTCAGCTGAAAAAAAACGCCAAGTGAAACAAAATGTGCAGTGAAACCCACAAAAAAATTCGTTGTGATCCCCAGAGTGATATTTTTGGGTGACCCTGGTTTTTTACTGAAATAATTTGAGACGCATTAATTTATTTCAGGCCTTGGGCGCCATTGCGACACTTGTTCAGTGTATCAGTTCGGTCTCAAAGATAAATGAAACATTATATTAACATGTGATAATTGGGCGGTACAGACAATGGTCATGCGTGTGAACAACACCACCATTGTTATTTTCAGGGTGTTATTACGCTAGTAAAAAGATCATGAATGTCCCAATGAAAAACATTCACAAAGAAATTAGTTTTTGTTAAAATAATTCAATGCGCATAATTAAAAATTAGCATAGAATAATTAATTAATAATTACAATAAAATTTAATTGTTAATATTTTTCAGGAAATATGACTGTCATAAGAAAAGGTACCGTTGTATTAGTATGTCTGGGAGCGTTGTTATTTTTGGCCGCGGTAAAAGCTGCACCGCAAGGACAAGCTCCGGAGAAACCGATGCCCGTACGTATCTATGTATATCATTTCTCATCTCTCTATATGAAATATTAATAATAAATATGATTTCAGTACGAATACAAATACGACGTGAAGGATCAAGAAAAGAATTTGTTCTTCGGAGCGAACGAATTAGGCGACGACAATGGAAAAGTTACCGGAGCGTACAAAGTGCTGTTACCGGATGGAAGATTGATGGTCGTCGAATATAGCGTCGAAGGCGAGAGCGGATTCGTTCCCAAGATATCGTTCGAAGAGAATGCTAAACCATTTTAAATAAAAATAAATCTGCAGCATTGAAAGTCATATACCAATCTCATAGATTAATCCATAATTTAATTATCCTCGGCAACGGTGTAAAGATTAAAATATTTGTATATCGACGATGAATTAGCGTGAAATAAATATTAAACAAGGGATTACGAGCACGGGGAAACGGATACGGTTTGCAATTTACTCTCGATGACTTTCAATATCACACGGATACAAATATACGACTTCCGCTTATTATCGTAACGCATTAAAACATATATATAAAAATATTGTGATATGATTCTGTATGTTTTGAAATTATTTGAACTCGACTGTGTTCATAAATATATATATCTTATGTGATACTGATGAAATTTAATTAAGAATAAAATATATTTAAGACATTCTATCGAGAATGAAAATTTTATTTGACGTACTTTATCTTGTATCCGAGTCATAATGACGGCTACGCCCTCGTTATCGAATTGTGGTCGTCCGGCTCTACCCATCATTTGCAACACAGAACTCTCTTCATACTCCTAAAATATACAATAATTAAAATATACATCTAGAAATATATCCAACGATAAATTTACCGTATATGCTCCGTTAACATAATGTTGAGTAGTTTTTATGATGACTAAATGCGCAGGAAGATTTACACCAGTGGCTGAGTAATATACAAAAAAAAGATAAGGTAAATAAGATATAAAGATCTGCAATTAAGAATATTTTCTATACCCAGCGTAGAGGTAGTAATTAATACGGGCAGATTGCCTTCTCTAAAAATTTGTTCGATTATATTTCTGTCCGTTTGCATGAAACCGGCATGATGACATCCAATTCCGGCCACTACCAACGTCTTCATAAATCATAAAATAAAATAAACATACATACGCTATTAAAATCGATTAATTTAAATAAAAAATATACTTGTAATTTTTTTTCCGATAATTGAGACGCCATTTGTGTTAATTTTGATTTTTGACTTTGTGTAAAATGAAACATTAATTCTCTAGATAAAGTTTCAGCGGCTAACATTACACTTTTCCGAGTGTTGCAAAATATCTACAAAATTAATCCGCGTTAAAAGTGTAAAAAATAAATAAAACGATAATAATATATAGACTCGTAGAGTACCAGCGTTGGTTTTCCACTGCAGTATCGCTCTATGATAAGCCGGAGTTTATAATTTAGATATAAATCAAATTTAAAAAGTCCCTGACCGTCACGGCACGGATATCCTTCGACGATTTTAACCAATTTAACAGGACGAAACTCTTCTCCGATCCTAAAATTATATATATTATATTATAAATAATATTTTTATCGATATTGTATAAATTAGGTCTAACTTGTAGCATATGGCTGGATTTTCATTCGAGCCGAGCCATTCTGCTACATCTTCGGCGTTAGGTATGGTCGCCGATGCAGCGATGAATCTTATATTAATAGAAGCATTTATTTTAGTGGACGATTCTTTATCTTGATTTAATTTTCTTTTATTTTCGTGCGTTAAAGCTCGTAATGATTCCTAAAATCAAGTGAATGTATCAATATCGATACATGATATAATAATTAATTGTTAAAATTACTTGTATAGTCTTCATACGACTAACTACGGCTTCTAAAACGGGACCTCTAACATCTTCGTTCAGCAGATGAACCTAAAATTAAATTTATTTTATGCGATAATATTAAATAAATGTATTAATATATATTCCTTATTAACCTCATCGATAATAAACAATTTTATGACGTGAACTAATTCTTTATTTTCTTTCCATCTCCTCGTCATCGCATCCCATTTTTCAGGAGTTGTCATTATGATTCTGAATTAAAGATATATAGATGTATTATAAATAATATTGTATAAGATGATCATATAATATCAGACATAATACTTATATGATTTCAAGTGATTGAAATCCAGTGCATTACTGTCCCCTGTGACTTCGATGCAAGATAAGCCGAGTTTATTGAATTTTCTGTACCAATCCGCTAAGCGCTCCGTACACAAAGCTCTCATTGGAGCCACTAAAATAAACAAACATCATATAAAACCTATGCTGTATAATTAATTAACTTTTACGTAATAATATTTATAAAATTATACTAAACTGTAAATAATTTTAAAATCACTTGTAGATTTTAACAATTCTAATTGTTGGATAAGACGAACGATGGCCAATTCAAATATAACAGTTTTTCCGGAGCCCGTCGGAGCAGAAACCACCATCGATTTATCTAAAATTAGAAATTTAATTAGAGGATGCTGCGAATAATCCCAAAAATTATATTCAGCTAGAATATTTATATAGATTAGATAATAATTAATATAATTACCAGAATATAAAGCTCCATCCAATAGTTGCGATTGCATTTTATTAAAATATGGGTATTGAAATATATGTCTGAACTTGGGATCTGTAAATTATATAAGGTCATATTTTATAATACGATATAAATAAAACAATGATAGGGAAAACATACCGATTTCTTCGATTGATCGCAATCCATTCCTAGAGCCGGCAAACTGCATAGGATTTTCGATTACTTCACAAGTGGTGTCATCATCTCCTGATGCACTTTCCAGTGACATAGGAAGAGATTGACCACTGTTATTCAAATACATCTTTGGGCTAAACGTATAATGGCACTTATTAATGCGCTTATTGCCACTTAATTTAATTTCAACAGGGTGGGGGTTCGAAGTGGCCCCCCTTTCCCGGCGGAAAATATTTGAATCGTGACCATAGACAACAAACACAATTGCTGCCAACCTAAAACAATAACGTTAATTTTATATCAACTCGAACAAATAAATTGAAAATGACAAGACAGATTGCTTTATGTTATTCTAATTATATTTTTTTTCTAAAGCAAATAGAACAATGTAAAAAATTACGATTTGAAACATATATTTTTTATTAATGAATTCATTAAATGATATACGAGTATTTTTTTGTAATTAGCGCTTTAACCTCTATGATCATACCGGTGTGCCAACAGTCTATTCACCGCACACGCTAGCGACAAGTGCTGGAAGTTTTGTTTAGAAGCTATATTGTAAGGAATGTGTTCATTTGATTCATAGCAAAATCTGTTTCATTAATAAATTCGAGTTTTAGTTGAATTTTTGTTTATACAAATTTATTCTTGAATATTCATTTATTCTCAAATTTATTCTTGCGTACTTGAAAAAATATAATTTACGAAAGTATCTAAATTTATAGCCATATAAAAATGTATATAATTATTGCTATTTTATAGGATTATAGCATTTATGCAGTGATGTGGAAAACAAGTCGTAATTTATTTGTATGAACATACGTAATTCCTGCAAACAAAGCAACTTTTGTCTATGGTTCGTAACTACTGAGAAACGTCAAAGTTAAAAACAACAGGATTAAACTCTTTTTTATCACAATGGACAGGTATTTTTTAGTTAATACGTACCATTTCATATGTAATTAAAATAATGCTTAAGTTTATGCAACTATTTTTTCTTATTATTCATTTTGCAAAAACCATATTTGGTTATAACTAGCTAAAAACAGGAAAATGTCTTTAATTAATTAAACGTAAAATAATTTCGTTCGTCTTCAATCAAATGCGTTTATTAAAATAATAACTTGTTTTACTATTACTTATTTATAGCAATGAGTCCGAATTTACCGAGTCCATTATGGATATCAATATACCGAATCAGGAGATTCGCATTCAGGAATATAATGAAATTTCATCGAAGCTGTCCATAATACATTCTAGTTATTTATTTTATCGAGATAACATTCGCACTGAATTGATACCCGAATTATGTTCAAAAATTTATAACACATTAGTACGAAGAGTCGGTGGAACGGACGACAATTTATCATCGGCTGGATGGAACGACTTTGGATATTATCTTGGGCTTACGGGTGAAGAAATTATGGTTAGTACGTATATGAAAACTAAAAAAAACTGGTTATAGTACGATTAATGCATTACTGTCCTTTTGCGCGTTCTTGCATGTTAAACACTTAACTGCTAACGATTACATGTTGATTCACTCCATATGGCAGTGACTCATCGGAGAAACTCGAGAATAATAAATATGTTTTCAGTCAACAGCAAAAATCTGAGTTCTTCAGAATTATTTGCATGGAGGCATAAATTAAATATGGCTACAAGTGGTTAAATTTATTGTACCTTTTACTTGAAAAAATATCATTTATTTGTTTGCAAATTGGACCGGATTCTGCACGCCATGTAAAGTAGTATTGACGATTGTTTATATTTTTTGCAGTATATAAAAAATTCAGTCAAAAGTTGTCCGACAGATATGGTGCTGAGAGTTTTTTCGCAGAGTGATCAATCGACATTGGAAATTATAACACAATCGCTGATAAAAATGGAGAGATTCGACGTTATGGAAGGAATTTATGACCCTCTAGATAAATTATTAAAGGCGTTACTTAGGACAGAAGAAGGAGAACGAGATCATGGATATCATTCGAATTCAAGTATAAGAAAATTTTATAAATTGGATACGTTCGCGAATAATATACCGATAGCTCTTCAGTGGCAGTCTAAAGAAATTATCACGGATGATTTAAAGAAACCTTCAGTATTACTTACATATTACGACGATGGAATTGATACAGTAAAAAAAATAATTAAAGCATGCAGAGATATTTCATCTAATAAACAAACAATTAATGTAATATGCTTGGAAGATATAAAATCAACCGTGGTGATGAATCCAGAGCAGTACATACGTCATTATTTTGATAAGGTCAGTTATCGTCGAATATTCAAAGATCATTATAAATATTTTGTATTAATTTATTCAATTTTTAGGTGGACTATGTATTTCCCGTTTTAACTAAAGGATATTTCGAAGCAATTAATTCCTCGTCCAGATTGTGTCCCAGTATCATGGATAATATCGACTGTGCTTATGTTAAATTTATATATACGTTGATGGCAAGTCATTATATTATTGGTCATGGATGCAGGAATACGCAAGTGAGATCAATACTCTCCGACGATAACAATGAAGGTGTACTTGCCAAATTATACAAATATCCTGTGTTATCAGCTTACGTACGAGGAACACCAGAGAATTTACAAAAACTTTTTATATGAACGAAGAATCTCATATCATTTTTCACTTGAACACCATAATCATTTTATATCAATTATTTGTGCATCTTTCACATTATAAATTATAGATTTATATGATCCCTATTATGTGGTAGATGTTCGAATTAAATGAGAATCCAAATTTACCCTCATTTGAAATTACTGGTAATTTTTCAATATGGAAAAGGCAAACTAACAAAAATGATTTTTATAAATACATCGCTTTGTACTTTAATGTAAATACATTGTTAAAAATAAATAAAAACGTTAAAGAAATCAGCTTACTTTTGATTTATCCTTAATATCGAAACCGTAATTTATTTGATTACGATGGTTAGATGGCACAACAGAAAGATTCCAGAGCACCATTCACCAGATGCAAGGGGAATGAGTCTCTCACACTAATATTCCTCCCAGTGTCAAACCAAGACACTGGTTAATTTTTGATATTATTTCAGTTGGATTTCAATTGAATATTATTTATTCAACGTAGGATCGATGTCATTAAATTAATCAATTCTAACGCATCAAACTTCTTATATACATATTTTTATTAAAAGTGCGGAGGTAATAGGTCCTTTCTTTTACACTTCATAGTATAGTGTTGTAAAGAATTCCCTGAATTCATAGTTTTCGTCGGACATCTATCCGACTACTTACTTAGCTCGGTTGCGGTTAACTTAGATTGACGAAATAATATACATATTACCTATGAGTTAGGAGTTGACTAACATCGAAATCTCGATATCGATATATCGATTTCGATATTCGACCTAGAAGACCTGTTAGCCTAAGAACTAAGGACTGTACTTTTAGGGACTGTTAGCATCAAGAACATTAACGACCATCACAAGCCAAATAAGAGTAATAGAAAAATATTGCAAAACATCTAAAAAATTTGTAAGACAATCAAGTCAAGATTGGCATCAGGAAATAAAAAATACATCACAGTTTCAGACGTTTAAATGGATTTGTAACATTACAACAATGTTACATGCTATCAATGAATATGGAGAATTTCATTTTCAGCAGAATGAAGCATCTCTACACTATCATCGTGATGTAAGAGTATATCTTGATTAGAAACCGACGGCTTGTACGAAGAGATCCTATAGAATACCCTGACCATTCCCCAGACCTGAACTAGGCTTTTTATTATGGGTATCCCCTTAAAGATACAGTCTTTGCCAGAAAATAGATGACACTGGAAGAAATAAAAGCTGCAATTGAGCAAAAATACGCCACAACACCAAATGAAATGTTTGTTAAGGTCTGTAAATCATTAACCCATTGATGTTTAGAGTGTTTAGAATAGTAAATAATAATTATATGTAAATAAAAACTTTAATTTATTTAAACTATTTTCTTTTCAGGTCAAAGTAAATTTATTCAGATTTAAAAAAAAACAATAATTCAAGCAACGTTAAAAATTACCTTCATATGTATTAGGTTGAGTCATAAATTGCTTCTGAAATTTACTAATATATTAATCTAGTATGTATTCATCACTGCTAAAGATAAACTTATCCCATCTTATTGGTACCTTATCGATTTCCTCATCATAACATTTAATGGGTTTGGATAAAAAGAAAGTATCGAGAGCCTTGATGCTTATCCAATCATTGACTTTTGCGGACTATTTTTATTGGTGATTCACTTTGCATCGCCTGTTATTGTCCAGTCAAAAAACGGCTCGATTTTATGCCTCGAAAAAAGACTTGTGGTCTGAGATTATGTGGTACAACCTATCGATAAAGTCGTCCCAGTTTCCAGACTTGTGGAAACTTTCCAAAGTCACTCCCATATTTAAAAAAGGAGATAAGTC
>JAGXCT010036887.1:11737-69596 GCA_022495035.1 Philopotamus ludificatus | reverse complement strand
TAGTAGAATTAAAGCTTGTGGCTTAGACAATCATTAATGTTAATAGAAAAATGAAACTAAATACAATATGATTCTTTAACATTTTTTTTTATTTGATTAAAAAGATATTATCGTGTGACAATATTTTCCAGAAAACTGACAATATTTGGCGTCACATTATTCAAAAACTTTACATTTATTCCATCGAGATTATATGAATCGGATTTTTATTAAAATATGAGCAAACTGAGCTAAAAGCTTACCGAATATATTTAAAGCAAAATGACAAACTTTTAACGCACGACTTGTTCCACAACTTTCTTCCCGGAAATACATAAATACATAATGGTTATAATAATAATAAAAAAAACAGTTTAAGACATTGCTTAGTAATGTAAATCATTATTAAGCATATTTAAATAATAAAACGGGCAATTTAAAATATATATCGTATTAAATTTCAAAGGGTTTATGTGCACTATACTGAGTGACTTTGTCGACTTTTACCGCCAACTAGAAAAACTTTATCAATTTATTTTCGCGCCCACAATTTTCTTTGCCATATAACAATGAAAAAGTTGGCGAAAAACTTTTTTTGTGATTGACATTTTCATTCTGTGAAGGGCAATTTACACTTTTTGAACAAAAGCGTACATACGCACAACTATCCGAGATTAAAACTTATCTCGTAGCCGATAATAAAATCAGCCTTTGTACGAAAACATAGGACTATAGCTAATTGGAAAAGTAATCGCGTGTATTTATTTATAAATATATGTATTCAGCAATTCAGCAATCAGTGGCTTAGAAAGGCTTTAATGCTCTGTAAACCCAAGAGGAAGGTTAATTTATACATTTAATCAAATGTGATTTTCCACCCTCTGGTGTATTGAAGGTATTATCCCCACTCCTCGTCTCGAATTTGGCACAATTTAGCAAAATGGAAAATCGTATCTATCAACAATGTTCATCAGTCCGTATCTATTAAGTTTATAGGTACATGAATTATTGAAAATTGTTGCCTAATGATCTTTATAATTAATTAATTAGATTTAGAACAGAAACGAGTTCAACTGAATTTTTTTTGTTGATTAAATGTTGATTTATAAAATATATTCTTAAATAAATATGAACATGTTATTTATTTATTTTTCTTTAAATAGGAAAATAAATCCAGTATGATTTCGTGGAAAAAGATGAACATATATTTGATCTGCATGCAATTGTTTGCTGAAATTTTTGAAATATTCTGCGGTAAAAATATATATTATCCGTTTCCGTCCTCTTTGTACTATACATGTATGCACAAATAAACCCACAGACATATTTACAAATTTATTTTTACGATGATAAAACGCCTCACCATTAAATTTTCAAAGTTGAAAGGGTTAAATTTAATGTGGGCCGGTATAAATGGCGCGGACGTCACGTGGCATCAACAACAAGACCTTTTCGCTTTTATTTTTTCAAATAAAAATTACGAGCACTGCTCAAATTTTAGAAGCTTTGATCTATCACATGTGTAGGGAAATATGGTGGAAAATTCCACCGCATTTCCGCCATTGAACGGGCTCGCGTTTCTGAATTGCTTACAAGTATGTAACAAAAACTCAATGGCTGGTGTGCGGCGTCAGCAAAAGCTTCGATCGTTTATTTGCACTTCAATTTGCATCGCAAGTATTTCACGAAGCAAGCTGAAAAATTTGCCAAGAATGAAAATGAACATTCTTGCGAGGATCGGAATTTTTATTGAAATTTTAAGACCGTTAATAAATACATATTGTGGCGGATTTTCGATAGGCCTTCTTCATTCTGTTGTGGGTTAGCAGGTGAATAATCAATCCGGGCGTATCCATTTAATTTATCAAGATGCCTGAGACTTGGCAGAAGCCATTACCCAGATGTGTTAGGGTTAGAGAAAATCACCGAAAAAATTATTACCGAGAATATTACGGTGAACGGAATATTTCCCTAAACTTCGTGAAATAAAATAATAAAATTATTCATTTAAATTTTTAACGAATGAATTTTTTTCAGAATACCATGTTACATAAGAAATAAAATCGGCAAAATGAATATCTTACGTTAACTCAATTTAGATGAAAGTTTGCATTTATAATGAAAAATGTGCTTAATTGCAATTTTCGATGGAATACGTCATTAGTATTCCATTTTTCATAAAATTCTTAATACATATGTATGAACAGGGACGGCTCTTCCATATACACTGTGGGGCTCAAGCACCCCCAAGCAAAATCTTTTTTCTATCTAAATTATGTTATTCTGTTAGTGTAGTAAGTAAATTCAACACATAATTTGTTTTAGACAATTTTATTACTAAAACACTTTACAACTATAAAAAACATATTAAATCTTTCTTATCTTTTTTTAAGCGATTATGTTATTAAAAATAACATTCAGGAATATTGAAGCCAAAACCCTTTTTTATTAATTAGAAAGCTAATATTACTAATTATAAAATATATATATTATTATAAATTTAAATAATTGCTTCCTTAAAACTATTATTCCTAATTATAAAAAAGAATTATGTGTATTCTTTTGAACATATTTTCAACAGGTAATTTCCTTTCACTTAAATTAGATATCTATTTAGCTTCTTTTAATAAAAAAATTCAGCTTTCCTATAGCGCCAAAACATGCTGTAGAAATTCGTCTTATAGAAGACTAGGCCTATACAAAATTAAGAGTAAGGTTTTTTTATTTATTTTTTGTAATATGTAACAAAATCAGTACCTTGACCATTTTTTCATTTGCATATTTTAAATGATCTTATTCACGCCTACATATTATTTTTCTTTGTCATCTCAAATGCGTTGATCTTTATTTTGCGAAGAAATGTGCATAGGAAAAATCAATAGGGAGAGACTGGGAAGTTAAACGTGACAGTTTATTAATTTTATTTTTCAAAATGCAAAAGCCTATGATGATTAATATAAGAACACAATAATAAACATAAATAAAAATTTCAAACTTCAAAAGTATTATGTTTTATTTTAGGAGATTAATAGGAAAATTAAAAAAAATGAGTTGGGAGCATACAAGAATCATTATTTTTGTATACATAGTGTTATTATTTGTGTGATGATCTGTATGTCACAGTAAAATTCGTCAGACGAAGTTTATTTATAAAAGTGACTGTATTGTGGTAGGAGGATAAAAACATAAATATTTGATTTTTTTGTTTGAAGTTTGAAAAAAGCTTTAACACATTCCTAATTGGGATAAATTATATTATTATATTAATATTTGTTAATATTCGAACACATCTGTGATGTATCTAATATTCTAAGTTTAGATTCTAGATAACTAAACCCTCTCCCGTTGTAAAATTAAATGATATCTTTTTAAAAAAAGTTGTCCTGCAATATAATTAGTTATCCATATAATATATTCCGAAATACATATCTATAAATATTTAAAAAATATATGGCCAACAAAAAAGCTTAAAGTAGCATTAATTCCACGAGCTTGAATCTGTTTTTTGGAATATTATTAATGTAATATGATCTTCAATTTTTTAATGTTAATTTAAAAAAACTGCCATAAACATGTTTTAATTAATATAAAACTTATATTGAATTCGACAATAATTAACAAAATATTATATAAAATATGTTTGTATGCATTTAACAATTTTCCTTAAAATAGTAATGAATGTGTGATAAGATATAAAAAAATCAATGATATACAGATTTTCTATAAATAAAATATAATTGATAATATAATTTCCGATTATATCAAGTGAATAATTATTTTTGGATTTTTGCAAAAAGTCAGAGTACGTTGTAATATATTTAGCTATATAATTTATTTCAAGAACCTGTAATTTCACGAAATTTATAAAAATCTGAATTGATCTTAATTTAAGTATCAGCATATACGTATCTATGTATATATATGAAGGCGGTGCTATATGAAAAATCTTGCCAACCTTTCTCGAGCTTTTCCAGCATTTATTTGCAGGGGCACAGCCGGTTAGCTCGCCGACCAATATTGTACATCTCATCACATTTCGCTCATAACGCAATCTCAGCACTCGCAGTAATTCAACTTCCCCCTCCGGTCGCGAATTGAAACCGTTCAATTTGATTCGAGATTAAATTTGAAACTGAGTTACACAACGCTGAGAAAAACCCTGCAGATAATAAGAAAGGTACATATTTATGGAAATTCGATGTAATATAATATATGATATATATCGTCGGCTCTCAATTCCCGATCATAATAAATTGTTTGAGTTTTTCGGCGACGATAAATCGTCGCCGTAACCTGGAATGCACATTAAGCCCGCGAATACAGAATACGTACTATATAATTGACATCGGTATTGACGCATTTTCACATTGGCGAATGTCAATAAATATCGCACCGGCGGTCGTATTGACGGATGCGGCCCATTTATAACCAGATCTCTCCCGGTATCCAGTTTCCATGGCTTCGTAAATATTCTCGAGTGGCAATTAATGCGCGGCCCATGATAGACATGTATTGGGTTGCTGCATAAATTATGTTGGCTATGTAAATATATCATGGTAATATTTTGTTGGGTATTCCATGTTTAAGTATTTTCAGAGTTTGCTGAAAGTCCGAATATGAATCCTTGCAATGTGTACGTACCCTGTGCAAAATTTTAATGCCGAATATTTTATGTGGACCTGAAATTCTGTATCGTAAATTGTAACATAATCTCATGATAATTTATTATAATTAACTAGCTAGATTTTTTAGAAATTCAATTGGAAATTGTGTATGAATTATTTATAAAAAAAATAAAACAATTAATACTGATTCAATTTATGCGTTTGACAATTGGTCAGTATTTGGGTGCCACTATAGATTATTTTAATTTATGACCACACTATCCTGAACTATATTGAGGCTGGTTGTTTATTTTGTTTAGTAATAGATATCTACCTGTTAGTAAAATAAATATTTTATTAATTTATGCATTTATTTTAATAACAAATTATTATACGCGTTTTGAAATAATGTATGAACCATGGGTCCATTTACATAATATGTATTTAATTCACAACAGATTAATGCATTTCAAATAAACGTTACAATTCATCAACAGATATAATCACTAATTGATTAGATCTTGAAAATTAATATTAAGTCTCTGCATAATCTAATTATATAGTTTATTTATTATACACTCAGAATATATCTTCATAATCGTTAATTAAAAATTAAAATTCCTTTTAAAAATATATATGACTTATATGGCACACCATATAGTCTTATTTGAGTTTATGGTGTGCGTTATAAGTTATAAGTTATTCGTGCTGCTTTATTATTAAGGCTAAATTGTTTAAACCAGACACCGACGAAGAACTTATTGGTCATTATATGCTGTATTTTTATGATCAGGTCTTAATCGCCGCTAAGGAAGTAAAAACAATTAACGAGATTTATGAAGTAGTGCTGACTGAAAACAGATGTCAATTTTGTGATTGTTGGACACTCGTAAATCAAATCTACACCGAGCTGTAGAAGAATTGTCACACGCGTACCGTCAACGTCCACAAGATATGATTATTTAAAATGACTCGTCAAAGTAAAAAGGATGCCTATTTTTCTGCCGCATGAATTGGTCGAAGATAACAAAGAATAACAGAAGAACACGCTCAGTTTTTCGTGAGCGAGTAAAAAAATTCAACCTTTTTTGTAATAAATTGTGACTGTAGACGATAACAGGAAGGTTTACGATAAAAATAAGGTCTTTCCAAAAAACAAACACCTCGTTCGAACCCCTAAAGTCAAAATTTAAACATCTGAAAGTTATTTTATGATTTCGTGGAATAAGAATGAAGTTATTTACTATAGATTATTAAAACTTGGCGAAATCAACTGCACACGTGTATTTTCGATATGAGATAATTAGAGGAAAAATAATTATTCTCTAACTCGACAGTGGACCTCTCCATAAAGCTATAAAATCATCGATTACCTGATTAATCAACTCAATTGGGAAGTACTTTCGGATCTCTCGGATTTGCCAGATACAGGACCTTTAGATTATTACTTATTCGTATGCTTAGAACTTTGAATGAATAAGATAAAAAAATATAGGAATAGTCTACTGAAAGACTGCATGGTTTTAAAGTCATATATTGTTGTATAATGTTATAAAGCAGGGGTAGCCAATGCGTTGACCGCGGTCGACGGGTCGATCATGTATCTATTCCTAGTCGCTCGTTCAACTGATTCGGTTTCATGCGATATAGTACAATTTTTTCCGTGGCCAATTTACAAAAGTGTATCTATTTTTTTTTTACCTATCATATAAGTTTTTTAAAGAAGATATTAATAAATGCAGGTTTCTATCCTTGAAATTCTGCAAATCAACGGATGTCACTAATATGGTACAGTTGAATGAATGTGTATTTATTCAAATGGGATTCCAAGATATGTCTGTTACAAAAAAAAAAAAAATTAAGCTATGAAGGGAAAAATAAGAGCTCAAGACATATATAATTCATTCAAGCCTTTTAATAATGAAACAGAATTTCTAATAAATAAACTGGTGTCCATTAGGACTGACGGAGCTCGTGCTATCGTTGAGAAACATATTGTATTGCAGGTTTTGTGCTCAAAGATATTCAATTCAGACAATGCAATAAATGTAGAAATTCTAATGAATGTAGTTAATTCTATCCGTGGAAGCAGTTTGCAAAGACAAAAAATGTGAATCTGATTTTGGGGAATTACTATTACACACCGATGTATGATGGCTGAGTCGTGTCAAGTATTTAAAAAAAATCTTAGGATATTTTACGTGAAATAAGGACTGTATGGCAACGGCTAACAAATCGTATCCTCTCAATCGGAATATGATAAGTGGGCTATTGATCTTGCTTTTCTCTCTGACATTGCAGGAAAACTAAATAAGTTAAATTGGCGACATAAAAAAAACATTGACTGGCATGGTTATTGCCGTGAATACATTCGAGGAGAAATTTCCTCTCCTAGAAGCGCAAACGAGAGAGGGTTTAAAACAATTTAAAAATATGGCAGCTAAATTTAATTATGGAAACTCATATGAATATTATCAATATGCTGACAAGATAACGAAATGAGTTATGAAATATTAAAAGATTTAAAGATATTTAAAAAATATAAGATCTACTGTTTTTCATGTCTTTCTCATTTAACAATGAAATACAAATAGAAGAATATCAATAACATTAAAAGAATTATTGAATTAATTTTCATATTATTTTTATGTTCGTCTGAAGTCATCATTAATTAAAGTTATTAAAATAACTTGATATAAAATTAGTATTAACTATGTTTATTTTTTAATTTAAACTTATTTTTGGCTTAAAAATAATACTTTTAGTGTTAGTAGAATCCTGCCAAAAATTTACGAGTACGAGGTGATTAAAAGTTTTTACCATAAATGTTATAGAGCATCCCCTGGCGATTAAAATGCCTACGTATGGTGTTCAGCAACGAGTAATACTCAATCGGTTTCCCTTTTTTCGCCCGGTTTAAAAGTACTAGAACAGGCAGCTATTCGGCAGAATGTTCATGAGGATCTATCTATTATACCTTCACACATCATCGGCATTGCTATAATACCGCTTTAGAAGATTCTAAAACAAGATGTTTCGATACAAAAACAAATGGTTCAAGACTCCTTTTGATTTCTGTTACGTTTTAAACGACATGATATTACGAAAACAACTTAAAAACAATCATTAAAAAAACGAAACTGCAGATTTTGGGGTGATGAATGTTTCAGGGAATTACATAAACTTAATTGTATCTCTAAAAATAAACTGTTTGGTACACTGATATGGCTGAAAGAGTTATCGGCCACTATTACTTAGAAAATTAAACAAATCAGCTAGAAATAATCATAGTATAGAGTCCCATATAGTCCAATGTTTGAAATTTTATGTCCAGCTGGAAAGGATAAACAGGAGGTTTGGTTTCAACAGGATAGAGTTGCTGCGAGTTGTTAGAGGTGTCGAGATGACAATAGAAACTGCGTGAAATTTTCGGTGAACAATGATTTTCAGTGGCCATCCTGTATTATAACAGCTTACATATATCATCAATGATATATTTAAATATAAAAAAAACATATGAAACTATTAAAAACAAAGATAAAATCTACATTTACGAAAGTGAACGACGTATCGGACTGCATAAAATGCAATTTTATGGAGTTTAATTTGAAAATCCACACGCGCGCGATCTCACCCACCATAACAACACAACATGGATATGAGGTCGCACAATATGGATCGTGTATTGGCCGCAATAAAAGCGGAGCAATAATTTCGACATAAAGTAATTTTCACATTTTACGACTGTGGCATGTGCGACCGAACTTGGCGTGTGTGTCGCGCAGACAATCCCAAACTTATGATTTGTATGTAACAATTCCAATATTTCGCACGGACCAAAACTAATGTCCGCCAAACTTGTGTACTTCTTTATTTTTCGGTTACAATTTTTTTTTTGCGGACCTGACCCTATTCCCCAGGTTTTATCCCGGGGCTTCCGCCCTATTTACTTTTGAAATTACTTTGATACGTTTAGTGTTACGGTTATTGCTGGAAAACTTTTCCAATTATATTTTAATGCTCGATCTTTTCAAAATGTTGGCATGTTTCATTTATCTATCAGGAAAACACAAATACGTATCTACCACAATAGATTTTTAATAAAATATAGCAAGAAATAATAACAAAATTTATCAGTGAAATATTGCGAAAATTGATTATACGCCAATGCACTTCAAAGCACAAAGGATTCAACATCAGCTGTTGTCTGACAAAAGCTACGTACGTATATATTTATTTGCTGTTATGAAATATAAAGGAACGATTTCATATTTTTATATCTATCTCTATTGCATTGCCATAAAATTTTAATATATCCAATAATATCCAGTGTATATATTGAGAATCATTTTCTTTTATGATTCCTTCTAATATTCGATAAAAAAAAAATACTTTAATTAAACAACATATTGTCAAAAACTAATGTGGTGACTAATGTCTAATTTTTGCAAGGTCTCCTATTTTTGCAACTGGTTTTGGTCCGAAAACCTATTTAGATTATTATTGTTTTTTCTCCGATATTAAAAATTTAGTATATCCATTGAAATTTTTGGACAGTTTCAACTGCTTGACTACTCGCAGTACAATTACAATGAAATTTATTTCTAAACCTAACTCTCGGCTATTGTCAATTTTATATTGTACCTCAGTGATCCGTAACCTTTTTATACCTAGTTCCAATAGTTTAACTTACTTAATCCATGTTGGTGTTAAATAATACATTATGATTCAGATTTTAAATAATACTTTTATTTTTTATTAGGTATTATAATATATGTGCACTATATATTACCATGAAAACCATGTCCATGGTCCTCCATAAGGGGAATCATTGCACATGGTCACGTTCCTCAGACATGAGGGAAAGTGGATTAATATCTTATAAAAAAAAATATATATAATATGTAATCGCTTCACGACTCAATAAAAAAAAATATATGTAAGTAGGGTCAAAAATACGTGGCATTTTTTTTTAATCAGTTTTAAAAATATGGGTAATAAAATATAATTATTTATATTTTATTTAAATGAATGATTAACATGTAGAAAAAATAGTTTTATCATTTTTTTAAATGGCTTAATTACAACCAAGATTTACTAGGTGATGCTATTGTAATATAAAAGCAAACTAGATCTAGCTTAAAAAAAATACGATATGGTAAATAGGATACGCCACTAAATGTACCATAAATGGCGTAAAAATATCTTAACTACGATTCTAATATTTTTGTTTAAAGTATTATTAACATTTTAAATGTTTTTTTGACTCATCCTAATGTTTTTATTATCGACATACAGCAAGTTTGTTACTAACGCGTAAAATTAATTGGTGCTGATTATATTTCAAAAATTATACCAACAATCTTAAGAATGTATTTCTTGGGATTGTAGGAAGATATTAAAAAAAACAAATTTAAAAATTCTAATCTTGAATCATGCACTAGCTGGTATTACCAGGCTAAGGATCACCGATCAGGTCATCTGACAGATAAAGATAAAGTGATTTTTAAAGCAGATTTTAAGGAACTAAAATAAAAATGTTACGAATTTAATTAATTATAAGTTCCCTAACTGAATAAATATGATATTTCTAACACTGTAATTGATTTATATCTTATTCCTAATAAAAATCAGTTCAGTTATTTCAACGGCTCTTTACATAAGCCATATGGAAATTGTAATTTATCAAAAGTCGCAGAATAAATGAAAATCTGATAAAGTAGGGTCTGGAGAATATGAAGAATGCGGAAATCTATCGCAACCAAGCTTTTCGATATTTTTACGCTCGATACTTTTGCTTTGCTATAAGAACAGTAGTTCACAATTTCAAAGCTAAGGTGTGAAGGTACTATATTTTATAAGAATTTCTTCCACTTTTACTATTTTATAATCGTAAATATGACGTGTCAGATGTTCTCTTTTGCGACCGCTATTTTCAAGTTACAAATTTATAAACTCGTGCTTGCAAGTCAGCATTTATTTAAACGAAGCTGCATTTGTTCATCTGTGAAAATCATCTATTTATACGTGCTAGAATATGTTTTAAGGAACCCTATAAAACCAAAAACAATATTTTTATTTAAATAGTCATGAATATTGTTTACACTGTCACACAGAGTAAATGTATTACTTATTTTGCTAATAAATATCATTTTCAGCTACATGAATGAAATTTTCCAATCTTGAGTAAAGTAATTCATGTTTATCAATCCTTCAGACGAAATATAAACATCACATCAACGTCAAAATGACGAAGGACTTGTTATACAATATTTTAATAGATCAAACATCAGCTTATTGCCTTGCAAAATGTCAAATTATTCATGGAAGAGAGTACTGTCATGAACATTAAATATATAAATCGTTCTTAATATCCGGATATGCATGGAAGGTAACGTATCGAGCAGATGAGATATGCGTGTCAGGACGTACGTTACCGCTTTTCACGCATTTTCGATGGCGTTAATATTATATATTTTCGCGATAAATTGCCAGTGCTTTATTGTCTTGTAATAGTACATAAATGGTACAGCATTGATTTATGCCGTAGACCCAGACTCGTATTGTAATATGTTAATATTGCCAGGTAGTGTGAATTCAATTTGTGCTAAACATCCTGCGCGCGAATTGGATTGCGTCAGTATCTCCCCCGCCGAATGCTGAAAGACGCGTCTCCCTGAAATAATATCTGGCGGCAATTCTCACAGGAGGATTAAGAGATTAGGCCCGAATCAGATTAGGGCGCAAGTTGAGAGACTCTTTGTAAATGCGACAAAAATAGAATTAGCGCTGAAAACACGATACCCTAATAAAGTATTCGGAGCAAAATGTATAATTGGGCATTTTCCAAAATCGTGATTAAATAAAATTAACTCGGCTAGGCATTATGTACATTGAATCTCCATTTACTGGAAGCAAGGCGATTGATGTTACTTAATGGTTCAAGAAAATCTATGAAAAGAGAAGGAAAAAAGTGTCAACTGATTTTTTATATAAAAAAGATTTTTAAAAAGAATATTTAAAATATTTTTACCTGATATATTTTATATTATTTAGTATTATAACCAGTACAATGACATGTGTGTAAAATATACAGATATCGAGTATACACTCGGATCTCGTATAACACGATCATTTGATTCCATAATAACATCGTGTAACACAAATCCGTATTATTCTAGGTTTAAAGTTCATGTAAAATTAGAAAGTGCGTTCTAAAAAAATATAGAAGAGAAATTAAACTACTTTAAATAAATACGAAATAAAAAGAATATATTTTAAATCCCTTTTTTATTATAGAATAGTTTTCTATGTTTTTAATGTTATACAAGTAGCTGCTTCGCTATATCTGCTATCTAATTCGTTAATCGTTTCGACTAGTTCTACTTTTTTTAAGTATGGTTCTTCTATGTTTCTTAGATATCTTAATTATCCAGATCATTAAATCATTATTCAGCTATAACACAACAAATTTTAATTGTCTTTTCGTATTCATGTTCTGTCCCTTTCTCCACTTCTGACTATTTCTTGTTCCAATTTTATCCAGCGACCATTTATAGGGGATTAGTTTATTTCTTCGACAGATGCAGAAACAATTTCGAATATTTTTTTATCCCAAGAATGTAGAACTATTACATTCTCATCTAGATATATTTTATTAAATATTCGCATGTAAATAAAATGTCAAGATTTATTAATATTACAAATTTGGCGAAGGCATGATTTAGTCAAAATCAGACATGTTAAATAATTTTTGAATAATTGTCTATTTTTTTAACCGTGTTGTAGAAATACCATATTATAAGGTCTGGGGTAATTATTTTTACACGATTTTTACAAAGTGTGTTTTCAATTGCTTTTATTTGCTGAATTTTGTTAATAAAAATGTTTTACAAAAATAATAATTATGTAATGATAATCATAATAAAAAAAATAAAAATAGCCTTTTCAATGAGTTTAAAAAGGTTTCAATCCGAAAATAAGTTCAGTTATCTATATACTTTCATTAACCCTAACATATATTTATATAGATATATTTATTTAATAAAAAATCTAAGAATTGATAAGTTATCTTTATTTGATTATTCTTCTTTAATTATTTTTTCAGTTAAACTATTATTATTATTATATCCAAATATACACTAATTCACTGAACCAAGAGTTTGAGTGAAATTATTGCATCGTGAATTTTAACTTGATTATTTTTAATTATTCATCGAATCATTTACCAATACAATCTTTTTAAATTAAGAAGAAAATTCTGCATTATAATATCCCATGTTATATTTTGTTATAAAAATATAAATTATTTTCCTAAAACCGAGAAAAATTATTTCAGATTATATTTTAAACATTAAATGCAAAGCTTCCGTCAATTTTCTTATTCTTTGATTTGAATTTCCTAATGGAAACTCTAACACCAGATGTGTACAAATTTTTTTCACACTTTTTCTGTACATACATGCTTTATCTGGATTGTAATAACATATATTGTGAAATATTTTATAAAATATATAGATATAGATGTTTATACCTATATATTTTATAAAATATATAGGTATAAACAATTATTATATCTTTGACAAACTTCATTACTTAGTTCAATAAAACATATTATGTTATTAGATGCAAATGTTTTATAATTGTTATAGTACACTAAGCTCTTTATTTTACACGATAGATACTTTTTACCGAAAGCTGTATATAATAATAATCCCGGGTAAAAGGGATATAATTCATAGAAATTTAACAAAACCGTGTTATTCTAAAACTTTTTTTTTTATAAATTCATACGTATGGACGTATGGATTTTAATTAAAAATAATAATACTAATGGTAAGTCTAATCTGCTAGAACTATATGAAGTTTGTTATTACTGTCCTGTGTTTTTGAATATCTTATAATTAGGAAATGTGTTTTTGTTTCAAAAGTTGTTTATACACATGTGTAGCTACAGATCTGCAGATCTCGTTGGAATTTTAAAGCTCGTCTTATGAGTATATGTGAGAAAATACTGTTCCACACTGTTACTAAATTTCAAGTACATATTTGTATTTTGATTCTGGGAATCGTGTTAGAATAAATAATTCGTTCTTATAGTAATCCGTGTATTATTTTTTAATATTATTTAATTATATTAAAATTAATTATTTTACAGGTTTACTAATTAAATGTTAATAATACAGTTTTTTGTAGATTAATTCTTTTGGGGGTACATACTCCGCGCATGATTAAATCTGACTCCATGGATGGTTAAGACGTTTATTAATCAACAAAATCTTAAAAATATAAAAATGACAATTTGTGCAAATGTTTGGATTGACTCGTCGTCAGTTTCGATATGATGAAACGTGGACACGATACGATGACTGCTGATGATGATACGCCGATTCCCCAGTCGGCGTGTATAAGGTATCTGCTGTCAGCTGTGGACACAGATATCCGATTTTACGTCAGCTATGGCGAAGATCCAGGTCTTCGCGTACTGACGATGCGCAAGAGAACGAATATGGCGTCGCGTCGTCTTTCAGTACGTCAAAGTGCTGACGTCAATCTGCCCGTCTCTGCGTCGAACAGCTCAAATGGCCAATGATGTCCACGATGAGGTGAAGGGCGACAGCCTCTTCTGATATTGCGACATACGGTGAAGAAGAGCTTCAGGGGCGTAAGTTCGCAGTGTAGATTACTGCCTTAGCGGATGCAGAAGGACAGCTGTAGCCTCAATCGGAGAGAGCGTGTTAATTCCCGACGAGCGTAACTAGCTCGGTCGGTATCTTCGATGATACACTTGGGTTTCAGCAGTAAACCCGGACTCTGGCGAATATCATTTTTGCACGAGTATTTAACCCGTGGATCTTCTACCCGTTTTGGTCTCCAGGCGCTGGGCGTAATGATTCGTCGGGGCGGAGTGTCAGAAAATGGCGTATTAGGGCGGTTCTTCAATTTCCTAGAATAATGCATTTCAGGATGGTCCACGTCAAAATCTTTGGCGATGAATGTCCTGGTGTTTGATTTGTGGGCCACCTGCATTACTCTAGTTTTACATGGTGGTCTTGGCATTCTTCGGTAGCCAATATATTGTATGGTTCTTCTTTCTTCAGCGAAGACAATAATGATTATTACGCCCGGAGATTCTTTGTTTTGAACTACTTTTTTTTTTTTGAGACCGAGGACGCCCACCAATCGCCTTTCTTCTTCCGCGTACTCTATTGTTGCATTAAATAATGCTGGCTTCCGGAATGTTCTAGAGTTTTAACGTTTTTTGTCACATTTGCACAATGTGGGTGGCTTTTACATACATAAAATCATCTTATAATAAACGCGAATCATGACCGCTACATTCTCATATAATTACAGCATCTACTTATTCGAGTTAGTTAACCAGTTAATTACATATGTAAATTGCGTCATAGTATTCATAGAATCTTAAACATAATTATCATTTTAATACATAAAGATCGTTTTTAAGAATCATAACACGTTCGATCTGTCTAAATATGAAAAATTAAATTTATTAAAGCAAAAGTCATGTCAAATAATTTATGTATGAAATTGTATGATGTGAAACTTATATTTGAAAGGTTGATTAATTTGTCATGGAACAAGGGAAACGAATTACAGCTCGGGATAAAATTGGGGTTGAGTGGATTTGGGGGAAGTTTAAAAACGTGTTCGAATGGGAAACGACGAATACGCTTCTGAAAAGAAAAGCTCCTGCATTCGAGGACACAAAAAACGCAAAAAAGTATTGTCTTTTTACATATGACAATGTTGCACGAGCAAGTGTTTCTGGTGATTCAGGTGTAATTTAATGGATTCGCGGAAACCGAAGCATTATGCATGCAATGCACTGTCGTTGCACCCGGGGATTTACACACGTGCACTATTTAAATACGCAAAGCTAAAATATTACTTTACCGTTGTATTTAAATCTAACATATTACCGAATAAAATATAGTATGGCTTCCGTAAAAACCATGAAACTTTATTTCGCTTATTACATCTTTGAAAACACTCTCAGAAAAATACGCTCGAAAAAAAGTATTGCTGATATTTTTTTATTTCATATTAAATCTGGAGAGGATTGATATAGAAAAAAAAATCTTGTATTTAATAATTTGAACGGGAAGTTTTTGCGGTTTTAAAATTAAAACTTTTCAACTTATTCAGCAAAGCTCGCTCACTAAGTTATTCAGTCAAAATAATTCGATTTATAAATTACAACGTCGGATAATAATATTATCGTGCATGGTGATAATCTATAATCTGACATCGTATCCTCAATAAATCAAAACTTAATAAGCTTCACGAACAATAGACGTAATAAATACACTGTCAAGATATTTCGTGCTGTAAATTTATAGCCAAATGATAACAAAAAATATAATTTTAATCAGGTCACGATTGTATAATATCGCCTTTATCTGCAATTTATTTAAAACAAATAATAGCATTAGTATCAAATATAGAATATTAATGAAATTTGATAAAAATATATTCTAAAGGTATTTGAATTGCAAAAAGATTGTATTATTAATATGTATGGAAACATGCTTTATTGAACATGTCATATTTATTCGTGGCGCTAGATTTTTTTGTTTATTTTTTTAATTACGTGATGTATGTAGATAAATGCTTTATACAATTATTAATCATTATTTTGTATCATCAATGTTAATTGTTAATAATACTTGAAATGAAATTTAATTATTTATGATAGAATAACCAAGCTTTTGTTTTTTTTTTGTTATTTTAATACAAATTCCACATGTCAATTTTTTTGTATTTGTTTAAAAAAGGATAAAGAATAACTATTGTAAATAATCATTTACATACCTTTATTGTCTGCAATTGCGAAAAAAATAAAAACAACAATATTACATTCTATAGGCACGGGCGCGATGTTTTTTCTCGCTCTCATCCGGTACGATGTGCCAAGTGCGAGTAAAACATACGCAATGGACACGTGTCGCGAGAATTCGGTGTTCGTGGTAGTCAGCAGCGTGTCGTAATTCTATAGCGGGACATCGTCGACTGTACGTGTCATTTACGCGTCATATTGATATGTAGAAAAACCCAAAATATGGACTAAATTATGAAGCATATCATAGATTATTCATAAGGATATTAATGAAAATTTTATCAATAACTTGACTTGAAATGCTTGGGGCTAACTTTTCGTTATAACTAGACCCCCTTCGTTACGGATCCGTTAAGTAAATTTTTGATTATAATAATTAAAATCATAATCAATTTTAGTTCAAAATATTGTTACTGATAAGTAATATCATAACTGCATATCAATTTAATAAAAAACTAAATAAATTTACTACACAACATTTATATGTATGACTTTTTAGTCTTTTTATGATAATTTATCTATTATCATAATCTGTAAACCTAAAAATTTCTATAGATAATATAATAGTAATTTATTTTTTTAATACAATATATTTCAGTTTCAAAGGTCAATATTTTTTATAGGAAAATTAGTGCTTTATAATAAATTATTATTGAGAATATGGGTTTGTTTTATAGAAAATATAAATAAACATCATATTTTTATACAAATTTGAGGAAAATGATAGAAATAAAACGAGGAAAAATAATAGAAAATCATATTTAGCTTTTATAAATGTCATAGTTTTACCTTAATATGTATTAATAATAATAAATATATGTATATGTGAATTTCAGTGTTAGGAAAGTTATAAATTTTGAGACATTTTGTGACCCAAAATTAATACCAAATATGTATCTTGATAATATTTTATAAAAGAATTTGAAATTATAGAAAATTGTCTAAATTAAATAATATATTTTTATAATAATAATTAATATCACATAATAATTAAATATATAAATTTTAGTAATATTGCGTTGTGTAAAACTATTGATGGATCGTATTATAAATTTTGTGACATTTTGTAAGCTGATATTATTTTCAAATATATTATATTTCTTGATTAAAACTTTTAATGGAATTTGAAATAGGTATTCAGTGCATACGAATTTTTAATATTTTATTTAACCAATATAGATTTACAAATGTTGTAATAACACACTAGGAATAATTTTACTATTTAGAGATAAAATGAATGACAAATAAATTAAAAAAATCTGCAATTCAATTTTAACTCAATTCAATACAATCATTTCGTACGATTTTCTTGCCAAGTAAAATAGTGGAGTATTTTTTCTCACGCCATCTTCACCCCAGTAGTTTATATGAATTGTTTTTGATAGCGTCCTCGCCCACCGTCACTGACTTTTATTGTGAAGAGCCATTCTCACGGGGATAAGTAGTTCAATAAATTTCTGCATGAGTTAGATTGCGAATTATTACAGCATTCGTTTGCAAAAAGTAACTAATTTAGTAAACATGTATTTTATGTTTGATTAATTTTTAATAGAATCCATCTGCACGTAATAAAATTGTTTTCTTTGTTTGAATGTTATAATTAATATCTGATCCTATTGACCTATTAATTGGCTCTTTAAAAAAATTATAAAATCAGCGATATATTAACTATAATGAGAGTGAGGTTGTAGAGCACGTAGAGAGATAGAATACAAAATATGACAGACAAGCAGTAATCCGTGTCCTAATCCGAAGCAGGCCACCCCAGTAGGACACGGGCAGGGTGTCCTGCTCGCGCAGCCAGGTGCATACCGGGCCCGTCCCACCCTTAATTGCGTGCCTTTCGAAGGGGTGCGGGTTCTATTTTCGTCCCGAGCTACGTTTTACGAGCCGAGCCGCTCTTGAGGTATTCACAATTTTTAAAAAATTAAATATTTTTAATGAACGCCCGTGGGCTTTGTGAGGTGATCGTGCCCTGCTTTGTGTCGGCGCCGCGACGCCTTGTTGTGTGTTGCTCGCCTCCTCAATGCAAACGGCGTCTCTCAAGTTCGATTCACCAATGCAACGCATTCAAATCTAATAGTATATACTTATTTTTTTTATTATAATAAAATCTAAAAAATTACCGCTATATACTCTCGGAATGATTTGTAAAATGATTACAGAAATATTATTACAGGTAACTTTCCTTTGATCGCCGGTGATGCGTTCTGTACATGAACAGCGGATTAAAAAAAACATTTTAAAAATCGAAAAATCACATTATCAATTAAATAAACAATGTTAATAACGAAAAAAACATATATTACATGTTGCAAAAATAAATCTAGGTTCCTCTGTGGTGATTATACAAAATTTGAGGACAACTGTAAAAAAATACATTACAACTACGCTTTGCAGCATTCATTCGTCATTTTCTAAAACTACCTGGATGTTTTTGTTAACTTACATTATATTTTTGTTTCCAACAAGGTTGCATGGAAATAATATTATTATAACAAAAAAAACGTAAAGTGTTTTAAATGTGTCGACACATTATTTTTTTAATATAATAAGCTTTGAATGAGGTTATTGGAACTTAATCCATAGATTGTAAGATGGAAGTGGAATTTTAAGGTAAGAATAACACTGTAACATAGGAAGAAAATCAGTGCAGCTCCAAAGTATGGCCTTGCGCATTGTATAACTCAATAATAGCTTAAGATTTATTTATAATATGCTCCCATTTTTATTGATGAACAAAAGCAAGTTTTAAACCAGTTTATAAATACGTGTTGTATCATCCTAATCCTTTTCCAGTTTCTTCGCTAAAAAAATGGTACAAGGCACGGGGAGTTTCTGATTGTTATATCGATAATGATTTCAATTTCAATTCTACGGTTGTATTTCCGCCGAGAAAAAGAGTTTGACGATCCTTCGCTCCTTTGAATCCAGGGGTAGTCTTTTTCTCAATGGAATGTGTTGGAATTCGTTTCTAATAAAGTCCCATCTCGTCTACATTAAAAATTAAATTTGATGAATAGTATACTCTATTTACGAAACTCTTGGATATTTTTTCAGCTGGTTTGCACTAGTCGATTTGGCAATCATTTTAAGGGCTATGCAAGTTTGATCCTCAACAGATCAAATCAAACTTCTTTTCCTCAAATGTTGATATTTTAAACGTTCCCAAAGGCTTCTTTGTATTCACAGAGATGAAGTGCTAATTTCCTCTATTCATTTGCCTAGTAAATTTTTCATTTTTATTAAAAAAAAACTAGTTTATAAAACTCTTAACGATTTTTTTAATCGTAATTTAAAATAATTTAAATAAGAGCTAGTACTTACATCACAAAAAATAATGTATTTCTGTGTGAATGTGACTTATATTATTATGCAAATAAATGTTTATTTTTAGTCGCGTGTTGCCCATTTCCCTCTTTATTTTGTGTTAAAAATTACTAGTTTAAGGCTATTTCATTTAGCACTTTGTTGTTGGGAACGTATCATTAGCGCTAATCGAGGTTATACTGTATATTCGTTTATTTAAATTAAATCACGAGTTGTATATATTTATTCGCGAATATGTGTATATATTATTTGTTGACTTTAGATATAGAAATAATATTAGTTATTATACTATATCTATTTTATGTGCAATTGATCAAAATAAATATTAGGTAGATATAAATTGTTATAAGTCAGAGGATAAGTTTTTATTTAATATAAAAATTGACTTAGGGATCGAGTATTTAATTATATTGGCTATAAATCTAGTATATTTAGGTGTACTGTACACATGATTAAACAAAAATACAATGAATTAAAATCAAGTGTATGAAAAATAGGGTAAAAAATATGAAATGTTTGTTTGCAGTATCCATAATTAATAAGTAAGAATGTCCATACATACATATAACACATCCTGAGAATTAATATTTTATTACTGTATCCTTTTTGCTTTCATCCACTCGACATTTTGTGCATTTACTGTATTTAATTATTACATTATTATTTTTTTTATCTACAATTGCGAACAAAAATTCTGATATACATATTATAATAAAATTAAACTAGCAAAATTCTATGTCGATTTATTTTTATTCATGTTTTTTTTTAATTATAAAGTAGGAAAGGTTATATAAAATTACCTATTTTTTTACATATATGTACATATATTTTTAAAACCACTAGATATCAGAGTGTGCTATATGTACTATATGATATTTTAATCATAACTAAAGCTAGTTTGATCCGATACTAATCCGATTTTCTCCGCATTGGAAATTGCGCTTCATCCCGAACAATGAATATCTTTGATATATAGGCATACATAGTAATTATTATAAAAAATATATATTAATATTTATATACATTTAGCTTTATATAATATTATACTAACAGTCCTTATAACTTTAAAATAATCAGCACTGAACGACTTTAACCGTTAGCTCAAATGTCCGGAAGGAGATAAGACCATAATGCACGTGCAGTGAAATACAAAGTTTACCAAAATTATTAATAGTAATCCTGATTTTATGCCATAATTTATATAATAATTATCTTTTGTTAAAAAAATCTTTGTATAATAAATGGTATATTATTTTATTGTTTTTAAATCAATGTAATTCAATATTCTAGGATCATAATCTATTTTATATTCGACACTGCACATATTGGAGCTATCGTATATCGATGTTCTATATAATATATGGAACCCGAACTCGGTTTTGCGTTGAGTTATGAGAACAATAAATCTAACGTCATGTGTTGAGAACCAAACACTATTTGATAATAAAGTTGAAACAATTTTTATTTAAATGTTTCTCTTTAGAAAATCCGGCTGTCACAGCGTTAAATTAAATATTTCATTCTGTCGTCTTACGCGTGTTAAAGTTGTCATATTTAAGAATCTCATAAATCAACACCATTTGTCATCTTCTTCCAAGTCACGGATTAAGACGTTTCCCTCGTATACTCATTAACAGGACGAATTAAACTTTATAAATTTTCATTGTATAAAAAAACATACATATTTCATTACGAATTAACATAAATTTATCAGCGAAAAAATGTTTTTTTTTCTGAATCAGCAATGAGAATCAGAGCTAGAGGCTTTTCCACCTGACTCGGCAACTTATTGTTTCAGCGTCGAGTTTTCCACATGAAGATTGTAAAATATTCACCTTGGTCGTTCTGCTACTCAGCTAATTGATATTTGCAAACTTGGCAAATGCCTTTGTGGAAATGTAGCTAATGGGACTTGAACTTCTTTTGAATTCAAAAGTAGGTTACTACACATCAGAACACTAAGAATATGCGAACACTATTCGCCATGTGGCTGAAAACGCGTGAAACGATTAATATTTTCATTTTATTTTAACGGTTTATGATGAATTAAGCCGCGATTTTAGCCTCGCATTTTATTTTATTTCGCCCAGATGACACGTGCAAAAATGTTGGCATAAAAAACGATTTCAACTTAGGTACGTCCGCTTTAGAGACTCAAACAATGCTATTCGGAGACCTCCCTTGATAACATCGAGGGAGAGAAAGAAAAATACTTTTATTTTTTTTTCACATTGAAGAAAATATTATATAATACTAATATTTATATTCCATTGATGTAAAAACTAAATTCAATAGCGACGCAAAGTCCAAAAATGAAAAAACATTGTCTGGTTTTGACATATAAATTAACAGACAAACGAGATTAATAAATAACTGATACCAAAAAATAAATATATATATTTCTGTATCATATTGTATAAAGAAAATTGCTCTCATTAATTATATTCAATAAAAGTTATATATTATATTAATTCTGTAAATACTCATTGAGTTTTCTAAGAATTGATTTATCTAAAAATGTGATTAGTAAATACATAACCGAATTTATCTTGTTAAGGCAGATTTATTCAGATAATTCACTAATAAAAAACGATTCTAAATTATATTCTTCTTACGTTTAATGTATTCTATATTTTTTTTAATTAAAATTATATCTGATTCTTCATTGTGGGGTTTTTCACACAATTGATTAAACAATTAAAAGAAAAATAAAAATGCAAAACAAGGCTAGAGAATTATTTTCTAAAAACTATTTTTAATTCGACTGCTGGAAATGATTCCTATTTTTAACCGATCCATCAGGACGGCTCCAAACCAACCGCGTCGACCAAAGAGGGTATATTTATAATAGAAAATAGACCGCAAGCTCTTCGAGTCAAGATATTAATGAAATCTAAACATCGATATCATAATATTATGTTTTTAAAATGGATTATTCTAAGAGTAAATCTAAGAGAGAAATTTTGTCGATATTTTGGGGTTTTCTAATAATCAATTTGACACGTACACCTGGTGATGTTCCCCCGCAGACTGAGGACACAGTGCCGATAGACCAACCGCCAAATTCTCGCGGCACGTATCACTAGTATACATTTCACTCCCACTTAGTACATCATACTAGATGCCAGCGAGAAAAAACATGGCACCTGTGGCTACAAGTGTTAATATTGTTGTTTTTATTTTTTTTCGCAATTGCGACAATAATAGTCTATGATTATTTATAATATTTATACATTGGAGTTTTTTTAGATAAATACAAAAAGTTAGTGATATGTACGATTTATATTAAAAGAGTTATTCGAAATAAATCAAATAAATGTCACAAACTTCTTGTATTTGTCTATAAAAAATTTAAAGAATATTTTTTACAAATAACTATTGCCCTTTATTGTCTAAAAAAAATATAGACTACAATATTCGCTGCTGTTACCACGCGCGCGATGCTTTTTCTCATTTGCATGCGGTACTGTGCCGAGTACGAGTGAAACGTGCGATTAGCACGTGCGGCAAGAGCTCAGTCTGCGACGAGACATCGCCGTGTGAGCGTGTCATTTATGAAGTATTTCATGTGTAATTATTTGTATTTTTAAAATAATCTATTTTTTTTTAAAATGTCAGAATATTGGTGAAGAATTCATCAGTGCTGGGGTCCCTGAAAGACATTCTTCAGACGACTCCGTTGTTTTCGAGTTGTATCCGCCGTGACGGATGCGTTAAGCTAATACGTCGATGTTGGAATCTATATCAGAAATATTTATAATATTTTTCTAATATTTTAACATATTTTTAATAAAAAGAAATGGACATACTTTCATTTCGATAAAAATACATACTTTAATAATTGTAATAAAAGTTCAGATATACATATTAGAGCTATGATTTATTGAGTAAATAATATAACACAATCATAATATGTAAGTGTTTATTTATATAAATATACAGAAGACATGAAAACTAAAGTCACTTATTTAATCCCTTTATTCATCCAGTTTGTTCTATAACAATTGCTCGTATTCTTCCCTTTGTCCCAGATTACATGATTTATTATTTCGCAACATTCCTGAATGCTATATACAGGATGTAATTTTTCGACATTTAAATTCCTGCGGTGTAACAAACAATTTCTTTCTTGTTTGTTCTCCGCCGTTAAAATTAGGGCCACTCTCTCTCTGGCAAGTATATAGACATTTCTTTTTATAACTCGCCGAAATTTCGCCGAGCCATTTTGATACAGCCGACACACGTGGCTGAAACTTGTCAATTATTTAATAATTATGGATGAAAAGGCCCGTTGTTTACTCAAGCTTTTGTTCGCCGAATTAAAGCTGAATGAGGCTATGAAGAAAGTGTGTGCATTGCAAAGGGAGGATAATTTAAAATGTTAATCGGAGCAAGAAAAGTAAAACCTCGATTTATATAACGACACTCATACAAACAGCAGAGGCTCCGACATTTGTTTTTATTGTAGAATAAAAAAGACTATCAAGAAAGAGTATTAAAAAATTCCGTGAAAAACTTATGCTTTTTTCGGCAATTTGTTTTTTCGAAGCATCGTTTTTGTTATATTAAAATAATGAGATGGACGAAATAACTATGAAAATATACCCATATTGTCCGAATATAATTAAATTATTAATAAAAGCGTGAAAAAATTAGGATATTTTATTGTTTTATGTATAAAAATAATTCTTATACAGTTCTCCGACATTTATTGGCATAAAATTGACACACGTGTCCATGAATAATATAACACGTATATGTACGTTGCGTATCATATTCACGTCATTATATTCGCGCCTGTATTAAAATGCTTGTCTTTTTAATAAAAGAGAAAGTAAAGGATGATCAAAGGGATTTAGTAAGGACCCACCCATACCAGGCGCCGAAATGTGATACATAAACATCTTCCTGCGACAACAAACTCCCCAACACATGCCCTCTCGCAACCGAATACCTATACTCATGGATAATCATTTTTTTTTAATTTTATCCTCAGAATACCATCAGCTTGAATATATTCGTGAGATAGTCGTTGGTATTGAGCGTGTTTTTATTCCGTTCATTTTCTCGTTTTCTATGACAACAATAGTTCTTTCAGGGGATAATGACGTTTTTTTCGTTTGCAAAAGATGAGAAAGTCCAGTGAATAGAGATATGCGATATGCCAACCGGACAGAAAAGGTCGTGCGGTTTATTAAAATAGTCATTATTTCATATTATAAATTTATTACACGAATCAAAGACTTCTGATATGATCAAATAAAAGAAAACGGTTTGCAATATTCATTTAGTACTGAATGACTTTTTTTTATTTTTAAAATCACTATATTTATATTTTCGTGCATTTTTTATAATGTTATATACATAGTATTTTAATTATATTTAATATTAAAAATACAGTAAGTCCTGGAGCTAGGCGATTAATTGGTTCCGAAGGTTTTTATGTAAGTCGAATATTCGCGTAAATCGAGAAAAGCACAAAATTTAGCATTTATAACTAAATGGGTGAAATAAAATAGATTTATACACCTAAGTAAATATTATTTATTGCACATATTTATTGGATTGGACATATTGCACATAATAAAATTTACAGTTCAGTGTTAATTGTCTTTTAACCCAGTGGTAAGATTAGGTGACAATAACTAACTGATTTACTGACAATAAAAAAACTAATTCACTTAAAGACTCGATAAAATATCTACTTACCTATATATAACCTTTTCCACTCTTTCCACTTTTAGTCGAATGTGTAAGTTATCCACATTATATTTATTTTACAAATTTATTAAAAGAAATATTTATTAGGAAAATGAACCAAAAGCATTTATAGGGTTTGATCTGATATCCGATTTAAAAAAATACATTATTTTTTTAAAAATTATTTAAAGAAAACATGGTTTGTGTTTTTTAATAACAATATTCTAGGCCAATATGTCTCTTAAAAATCACCAAAAAATCCTGTGTATTATGTACAAATTTTAAATATACGTGGAAAAAGTGACATTTATACTAAGTTCATATCATAACATTATTAAAATAAATTCAGTAATCGTTATAAATTGTAGTAAGAGATTACAATGTCGAGTAAGTTGGAGTACTATGTTAGAACTTTCTATCATAGCTCGGATTATTAGAAGGTTTTAACAGTTGCTAATGATGGATATTAAAATTAAATTATTTAGTTAATGGATACGATGAGAGTTATTTTTATTATTAAAAAGAGTCAAATTTCGTTTAAAAAAACTGTTATAACACGTTTCTTTAGTAATATGCATTTATTTATAAGAACCATTTATTTTACTCATAAAAGATATTCTGTGTACATAAAATATATTAGTTTTTAAATAATACAGAATTATGTCTGATTTCTATTAACAGCGGTATAATTCATAATTTTTCAATCATAGTTATTTTTTTAATGAAGTTATAATATAAATAACCTTGGTTTTCTATGACCTAAAATAATAATAGATAGGATTTATTATGACCTAAAAAAATATGGTAACAGCGACTGTTAACAAAGCCAAACATGATTATTAAATCAAGAAACATGTCAATAAATAGCCCCGAGATAATAAAATATAAATGATGATGATCCGAAACATTCGTAAATAATTGATTCCTGAAATGCGTACACAAGTTGGACGTTTCATTGAATATTTATCAAAAAACAAGTTAAATATCAACCATCTTTTTCTTTTTCCGGTACAGAATGCTATAATGTGCTATGTCATTTTCTATAGAAATAAACGCTCTCCATTTGGGCGATGATCTTAAATTTTTCAAGATGCAAATATGAATAAAGCTTTATTCATATTAAATTTACCTGGTGTCAAGACTCGTCGGGTAATTAATAATCTGTTTTGATAATGTAAGTTAACCGCGACTGAATTAAATTATTATCCGGATAAGTTCTTTCGGCGAAATCTAAGAGTTCTGGAAATTCTTTATAGAACAATTATATGAGTACGAGTAGGTAATTTTTCTTTCATGCTATTCATTCATCGGCAAATATATTATATTTTAAATCTTAATTATTTTTTTTTAATCTCACATTTATCTAATTAATCTAATTTAAATCTAATAATAAATTATTTTTATATTTGTGCTAAACTAACTAAAACTAGAAAGCCTAATGCACGTCTGCTCCCAAACGGATGCCATTAACACATGACAGAGTGCCGTAGGCGGGGTCGGCACAGAAGCCCGTTGGTTGTATGTAATTGGCATGTTTCGATGCGACTGATTAAATGTGCACGTGCAAATTTGGCTTTTGAGTTGCAGTGTCCGCCGTGTTAATTAATGACAGTGGACGCCTAGGAGCAGAGTCGTTCGGCGCCGCGACGCCTGCTACACCGTGTGACGTAGTGAATGTGATACGCGCCATTTGCATATGCCTGCATGAGACTATTAAGATCGGCTCAGTGTTAACATTGAAAAGACTATGGTAGTGGTGATGCTGATTCAAACTCTGAAACATGTGCATATATCAAACATAGATCACCGATAATAGCAGGAAATTTGGACGTTTGGATCGGAATATTCTCGAAAATCGATTTACCTTATCGATAAAAAATAATAAAGATCTAAGTAAAATAGTAAAGTAAAATTTGATATCTTTTTAAAGCTGTATTACAGTGCACTCTCGATTATCCGGGTTAATGCTGGGGAGGATGATCACGGAATAGTCGAGAAACACGGATAATCCGAATCATCAATTTTTTATTTTATTTTCGAATATAATATCATATACACAGCACAAATTGTGAACACATTATTTTTATATTCATTGTTGTCGAAAACACAAACAAATATGTAAAGTATATTGTTTTATCGTATATATACGATCTTAAAAATATAAAAAAGTATACTTTTATATGTACACGAATTAAAAAAATCTGTTATTTTCATTTGTTTTTGAGATTTTTTATCGAGCTTCTTATTTCACTTCGAAATATTCTTAAAGTTTCAGATACAAAATTTTCTTCATTCTCTTTCGAATCCATTAAATCTGTTTCTATGTCAGTAAGAATCTTTCTCCATGATCGAACGAGTGTTACTGGTTTTACTTTTGACCAAGATTGTGCTATCCCATGTATAGCATCTAATACCGTCATTTTTTTCGAAAAATTGATCAGATTATCATCTTCCTCGACAAGAGTTTTTTCAGAAGTTTTTGACGATAAAGACGTTTTCATTGATGATATAACACCTTGGTCCATGGAGTTGAATCAGTGATGTAACATTAGAGACAAAAAATTTTGTAAATCACTCAAGTCCATCCGTTTGTCTTCAATATGCTTTCATTCGGATGAGAAGAGGCATTATCTAATAACAAAACTGCTTTCTGTGGCAATCCCTCATTTTCCAAAATAATCACTTCCTGGGACCCATTTTCTTGAATTAATCTTCGAAAATTTCCTGTCCATCCATGCCTTTCACAGCCATAATGATGACAGGAAGATTTTCTATTTCGGATTCCTTAAATGGTCGTAGTTTTTTTGCTTTTCAATCACCAAAGTTTCGACATGGAGTTCCTGGTGCATTCCTGTACATGGATTATTCTTTCTTTAGACGATTTATGTCCAGAGCCGACTTTTCACTCATCGAAGCTGTAGCGTTTTTGTTGTCCAAGCACTTCCAGTACAAGCCAGTTTCATCTGCATTATAAATTTGATCAGATTGCAAATTTTCTCTTTGCAAATATTCTTGAAATTCGACATAGAATTCGTCAGCAGCTCCAGCATTTGAACTGAGACGTTCTTCCTGAAACGTTTTTTTGTTAATCGTTCTTTCTCCATTTTTAAACGGTATAGATGTGTAGAGCCAAAATATGAATTTTTGAGATTACATATACAACAAGAAAAATAATATTACACAGAAAGAAATTGAAAATAATCAAACATACGTGTAGAAAAATCTGCTCTCTGTAAAGACACGCACTTCTTCACTGCTAGGAAGCAAAGCAGCTGGACAAACAAACTACGAAGACATTTGGAAAGGGACCGAAGATTTCGTGAACATTAGTTTTAAGAACAAACGAAGTCGAGAGCTCACAAATATGGGCAATAAATATCGGGAATTAATGGCGGGCGACGTTTCATACGTGTCCCTATGCGTATTTCGTTCAAACCAACGCGCATATTCAAGATCGCAATTCATTAATGCGTCTTATAATCATAATAGAAAAAAATCAATCAAAATATTTTCAGGCAGGATAACCCGCAAACCGGATAATCCATGCACGGATAATCGAGAGTACACTGTATTACAGTTTCTAGTTTTTATTTAAGAAGGCCAGAAATTGAGGAGACCCATTTACGATTTTTTACGCTACTTATATTCAACAAGGGATTGAAGCCAAAAGAAGCTACCGAGGCTCTTGAAAATGCCATACACAGTTAAAAAAAATTAAAGTGATGATTAAGAAGTGAACGTTAATCTAAGATTAGGAAATTCTCTAATACTGGATGATTCAGATTTAAATTCGTTGATTGAATCCATCCCTTGGAAAACCATAAAGCAATTACCAGAAGATCCCAACAGTCCCAGGTCCATAGTACAAGACCATTTGCAAGGATCGATATAAAAAAGACTAGGAATTGATTTATCCGTTTCTGAGAAGGATTGTTACTGATGGTGAAAAGTAAATACTGCAGAACAACTAAAAAAAAAACAATAACTTTCTTAATTCAAGTAGCAGTTTCAACCCCTATTAAAATCAACAATTATAGAATAGGGAATCGAAAAATTGTCTAAGCTATCGAGAAGGATAATAGAGAACAATGGAAATTATATTACAGAATAATATTTGTATAGTGTTTGCTCAAATAATATTTTTTCACGTTAAAAATATTATCATTACTTTCCGGTTTACCTTGTATAATATATGTTTTCAAAGGGAAAAATCCAATACATATGATATATATTTTATAAAATATTTTTCGCAATAAAATTGACACCACAAGAACATTAATGAGAGATCCGAATCCAATTCAAATTGTATACGTTTTTATTTATTTCTCACCTAGGTCAATCTGACATATATGAAAATATATTTCAGCAATGAAAGCCAACCCGGCCGCCTCAAGGGATTGCGCAGAGATGCAAAAAAAATATACGGGCGCCGCAAATTTCACTGACTTTAATGAACTCTATTGCGAAATCTGGGCGTATTCAAATATTTTTTTTTATTAACCTTTATTAGGCTCATATATTTTTGCGAGTTTTTATTAGATTTTGCAAAATGGCCGGTATGCCGTCAGCCCGATATTGATGATGTGACACAGCGCCAGGTGACGAATGATCGGAAAACCTAGACGATTAGCGGAAATCGACTATCAATCAAAATAACGACGTGTGTAATTTTTTTTATATAATAATAATCGCCTGCGAATCTCTTCGCCAAACTTGAAGAAAATTGGAAAAGTTGAATACGTGCACTAATTAAAATAATATTTTTCCGCAAAAATATTTCCGCAATCGAACGGCATAATTACAAGGGTCGCGGTGACTGGCAACATAAAAATGGCGTATCCAGGAAAGGTTATGGGGGGGTTAAAATCTCTTTTTTTCGTTTTAAGTACCCAATCTTCCTTTTTTGCAAGGTTTTCCTTATCGATCGTATACATAAAATGAAGCTGTATTTTGACACGTGACTTTCATTTTTTTTTCTCATCGAGTTTGGAATATATTTTTATTTATAAAAATAAAAAAATATTTATTTTGGCTTATCTTACTTTGATTAAATACATATATCTTTCCTAAATCTAAATCGAATTCGTGCGGCCGAATTTGTAATTAATCAGTATGACTGTTGATTTTCAAATCGGAAAATTTCTTTACGATTTTCATGATAGCGACCATACTTTCAACACCAGATTGATGGGCATAATATTTCAGCCGAAATGAAATGCGAATTCTGCGGCAACATATCAACCATAACAAACACATGGCACGAATAATTAAATAAAAATAAAATTTTCAAAACGATTCAAAACGCAAACGAGGGGAATTTTTCACGAAAATCGTATTTTCCGGTCCGCCTGGTCGACATCTAATATGCGAACGAGTGGACTGCAATTGAATGTTGGTAAAAAAAGATTACTAAGACGCAGAAAGAAGTTTTTCTTGCATAGGTAGTGGTAGAAAGCAACCAGCCGTAGAATCGTCGGCAAATGCTAATGGCAGCCGAATCACGTAACGCGTTGGGCAATACTACCGGGACACTCGTAAAAATGTACGTGACGCCGAATTATTAATGCAAAAATTATTATCGCTCGCATGTGTATTTATTGAGTGTGTATACCCGTGAATATTGATAATTTAATGCGGTCCTGTATTTTTTCCGTCCAACCGACGAAGAAAGTATTGTCGCAGTAAAAATAAAACTTAAAACAATTTAAATAATTTAAATTTATTTTTTATAAACATTTGAAATAAATTATTGTGCTTACCATTTACACCCATACCTCGATTTCATTTTCACTACCCGATGGGGTCTATAGAGAAACTTAGGTTATTTATTTTTCACGACTAACTCTTTTAATACAAATTATATACGTCATAAACTTCTTTAATTTGTTTAAAAAAGTCTAAAGAATGAATATTATAAATAATCATTGTCATTTACTGTCTGCAATTGCGTAAAAAAACATTAAAAAAAACAATATTCGTCTGCGGCGTGTCTATTTCATTTACACGTCATATTGATTAATTAAAAAATCCAAACTATCGACCAAATTATGAAGCATATCATTATTAACTATTGTTATTCTTTGAATAATCTATTTTAATACAAAAAAAAACATGGAGAATTTATCAATATCTTGATTGAATTGATTGAGCTCCCCGAGAGACCCCCTTCGGAAGACGTTGTTTTAAAGCCGCCGTTACAGGTGGGTTAACGCGGTCAACAAAAAACATTTTTAAAACATACAGTGAAAGCAAATTGCTAAATAATAAATAGCACATCGGAGAAGCATTCGATGAAATTAAACCGTCAACGTAAAATTACAGTTTTAAATGAATATGTCCAGAATTAGTTAAACGTGAAAATTGAATTCCAGGGGAAGAAGAATTTAAACATTTGGAATTAACCGACACTAATGAGTTATTGGTTGAATGATAAATAGACGAAGAAAAATTATTTGCAGTGGTAATTGTAACCAATAAATCGTATCTTGAAGATTATTCTAATGATCCAATTGAATTCACTTCGAAAAATATAGCTAAAATTCTACAATTAGTTTTAAATGTCGATTAAAAAAAATAGCTGTTGAATTTAAACGAGATTTGACGATTATTTGCAGAGTATCAAGAAATATACAAAGATTTGAGCAAAATTGAATCGAAAAAAATGGTAATAGAATATTGAGTAAGGGTAAATCCAAAAGAATCTGCTACTAGATATGACTATGATAATACAGATTTTGTGGGCAATTCTAAAAGGAAATAACTGATGAGATACAGCAGCGACAAAAAAGAATATTAAAATAGTTTCGCATAATACATATTATAATGAAATGTTTTCGAGAACATATTTTTATTATATTAATATAGTATGTAATAATAATTAATATTTTTCGATATATTAGTCGATATACATTCATAATAATTATGTGTTCGTTTTACATAATCTTTTTGGAACATATTTCTCAATTTTGTAGTTTACGCGGATTTTTATTATTTATGTATCTTTCATTTTTATATGTGCTATGAGCGTGGATTTACGCAATTTTTGCGTAATCTATCTACCGAGCAAAACAAGATATGACTGTACTCTACTTTATATTAATTTTGTATATTTATCTAAGACAGGAAAATTAGAACTGTATGTATTTTGATATATCATTTTAGCTAAATATTCTCTTTTTATAAACTTACTGGAAAATATATACAAATGAAAATCGGTTTTGCGAAATCTAGTTTTGCATTTAAAATCATTTTATATTTGTCTACGTAATTCGACAAACCCATCCCTGGCGATTTATGTGGTAGTTGCAATAAAAACCACGTTAAAAAGACACGAAGCTCATACAAAATGTAGGGATACGTTCCAAAAAAAACTGCGTAAAAAACTTGATATTTATATCAGCGTGCTTTAAAATGAAAATACATTTTTTATTCCATAAAATAACTTCTTATTTGGTATAAAACATAAATATTATCAGTTTCTGTATTCATATATATGTTAATGATGCCACTGGAAAAAGCTCGTATTAAAATATAAAATTCACAGTTTCCATATTATTTTGGAAGATAGGTTTCACTGCTTTATATAAACCTATTATTTTCGTATAAATAATTACAAATATATTAAGTTTTTTACTAAAAAAAACATCAAAACCTCATATTATATATTTTTTATTGTTAATCAAATCCACCCCAATATATAATAAATTTAAATTTTTATGATTTTTTTACGGTGTTATGGATTGATATATTTATAATTTAGAAATTAAAACTTGTCTATGAAATATCGTATCCCAAATTTATTGTGGAATCTTGTCTTCTTAGCTAATATATTTGAACATCTTAACGATTTAAATATGAAACAACAGAGTCGTTATGTACTTGTTAGTTATCTTTAATATGACAACATAAAATCTGAAACAGAACTCGAATTATTTAAAAAACATATCGTTCAACATAAATTTTCTATTTTTTTTTGTTGTGAAAATCCATCTAAAATGTATATAAACATTTTACATCGCGAATGGCAATACATATATGAAAGTACTTTAGCTACAGCAGTAGCTTTTGCGGATCTGTTTATTGATTTTGAATGAACAAAAAAAAACAATGACGACTTTATTGGAATTTAATTATTCCAAACTAAAGAAAACGCTAGAAATATTGTATCAATTTTTGGTGGCACTTGTTTATGTGAACGTAGCTTTTTTAAACTAAAATATATAAGATCTTTTATATATTTTACGTTTATTTGGTACCCACCCCCATGGAACATAATTATTATTATCTTTTAATTTATATACATTTTTAAAGTGTTATAATACAATAAATATATCTAATTATTAATAATAAAATTTGTATTACTTGTTTTTATTGATTTTTATAAATTGGTAATAAGATAAAAATATTATGTACGATATGATCAAAATATATTTTCAGAATTAAATGTGTAAATTAATTCAAATTTGAATAATTCGAATCAATATGAATTACATGTACAAATTGATTACCGCATATTTTGCCAAATTGATAATTAGATTTAAATCTGCTCCATAACTCGCCAAAAGCGTTCCATCCCTGCTCCGGCTCAAATTTAATTTTATTCTGTACCTCAGATGTCTACCAGTTGACCCAAATATAAATAACGTGCCTTATTTCTTCCATAGAATTATTTTAAATCACTTGGAAGTGACACGAAATTAAAAAAGATAAGTAAAATTGTTGTTATTATTATTAAATATAAATAATCATGCATTAGCCACATAAATTTATTTTTATGTGGTGCTCAAATGAAATTGAGAAAGAGTATAAGTTTTCTCGATCATTTGAAATTTTCATTGCCCCGCAGAAAGCTCCATGAAGTTTAGTGCTTACGTGGTTTAAGTTCACCAATTACATCGACGCAGTATCTTAACGGCATCGTGGCTATAAATGTGATCGAACCACGCAACTACCATATATTTCTTTGACTAGACTCAACCAGAAAAAAACTACGTACAGCACTCGAAAAGTGAGTCTTTTAGTTTTCGCAAACACTTTTTTGGTAAAGTTGGAGTAGAAAAGTATTGATGACAGACAAGGCTCGGCAACTTTGTTTTATTGCGTCGATCGACAGTTTATAGAGTTAGAAAATTCAATTTAGAGCGCCTACATTTTATTTGACGAAATTTATGACCGGGCCACGTGACGATCTAAATTTCGCGTTACAAAAAATGAGGCGTTTCACTTGAAAACGGAAGCTTTATTGACGGAATTCGCACTTATTTTTTTTATATCTCGTCTCCATTGAAAGGAAATATAATTTGATTATACTTATAATATGTAAACATCGCTATGTGTGTAGAAAAATATTCTTTTTCAAGAAAAAATATTTTTATATGACGGAAACCTCATATTGAGCTGCTTTTCAATTTACGTCACGACCATTTTCACGACCGAAGAGAACTATGTATATATATTGAACTGAATTTATACATGAAAAAAAAAACGTAAAGCCAAATTTAATTGGAAAATGCAATATTTTAGCGTTAAAAGAAAATATTGTCTCATTTTTCATATTGCAATTTTTGAAATAAATATTTGATTAGCACTCAGGAACAAGAAGCGTTTGGTCACATTTGTGTTGGAAGACATTTTAGGGCCATAAACTTAAATTTATTCATAAATATTATATTATAAACAAAATTTGAGATGAATTATAATCTAGTAACTAATATATTTTTTTATGTTATGAGTCCATAAATTCTAGAGAAATGTTAACATATTTTAATAAATACCTAATAAGTAATAAAACGTTTAAATATCGCGGGGAAATCGCCTTAAATATTTTTTAAACACATATATATAAAATAATAATTCGTTTTCTTCAATCACTTGCGAATTTAATTACGTTTTAAGATGAAATCCTGATCCAAGTTAATTATTATTTCCTGAATTCGTTTAGTAACTCTGTTGATAAATTGCTTGTGATCACACCAAACTCATTATATACGTCTTTGATTTTAATTCATTCATATAATTTTTGTAAAATAACAGTATGATTTTATTTTTTTATTAATTGCTTTAAATCTAAGTAAAATACCTTCAAATCAAATCATTGGATGGACAAATATTTTTTTTTTATATATATTATAGACATTCTGTTATACTGCATTTGTTTTATGTATACAGAATTTAAAATATTTATTATATTTAAAATAAATAATATTCATTTTAAAAATGGTACCATCTTTAGTTTTATATAAAAAAATATTTTTCGTAAATTTAACGTATGCTGCTACATATTAAATGGTTTAAATATATGATAAGATGTATTAAATATTCGAATCATAATATATTTATATATTTTACGCTATTCCCCGGTAGAATATGCTTTGATATATTTTTATGAGTATAATTGTGTAAAAAAATATATTATACGTCAAAATGTATTATTTGTAAGTGTACGTGATATATAAAGAATTTCCCAGAAATACTTACATTTAAGTATTTAAATATTTCATAAATTCTTCTGTAATTCTAATTATAAAATAATTTTCATAAATTCCAAACGGTTTCTTAGGCAAAATGTTTATACAATTAAATAATTCATGTTAAAGGAATTCCTTTTGGTTTATGAGAGCGTTTGTGTCTATTTTAAATTACACGTCAAATCTATATTTTCAGGTTTCAATCGCACGTTTAAATTTTTTTACGTCTCTCTTTGTCGTATTTTATAACTTACTATGTTTCTGTCCCGTTCATGAGGTCGTATTGCAGAAGGTCGATTCAATTTTTCATTTTGCGGAAGGTCACTTGAAATTCGTCTCACGACTTTCCACTAGTCGCTAATGGCATCGCGGCTACAAAAATGTAAAACCAATGCGATACGAAGATAACGCACAGGATTTTCGCCGCAGACAAAGGAAAGTATCTGAAAATAGCCGAAAATTATTCAGTCACAGTAGACAAACAGAGGCGCATTGCTTTGAAGATTAATTTGGCGACAATAATTAATTAAATTGTGGCCACTTTGATATGCAGACGACATGTTTTCTGCTGAAACGCGATAGACTGTAAATTTTAACATTAAAAAAAACAAAATTGAAACACGTTTTAATATCAATTTAAAATTAGGAAATTATTTTTATATGTAATAGAATATTTTCATTAGATAATAATACTAGCAAATTAATATGCGAAGTTTAATCCTTGTACGAAAATTAGTTTTTAGTTAGAACGCGTATTAAGATTATTACAGCGTATTGTGGTCTACGTACGATTTGGTATTCCAACGTACTATTTTTTTAATATATATTATTTTTAGATAAATTTCTTAATTTACTAAATATTGAATTGAAGACGTAGATAAGCCACTTGTCTAACTATCCCGTGTAAAAGTTGAGGCCGACTCCAGAGACGTCTTTTTTGAAAAACTAACATCAGAAATTCACGGCAATGTTGTAAAAGTCTTGAAGCGACGAATAAAACTTTTAATTAGCTTAATGATCCCTAATCCGACTTCGGAACGAGAGATGCCTGTGCAAAATTATTTTTGAAAATACGATCCTCTCCGTTGAGATAGAAACGACGATTAGTCTTAAGTTACGGTTACTTAACCCACCTACTGGGTTACTGTGGAAGCGGTACAAATTTTGAAAATTAATATTCCAAACGCGGGATCAATTATCAAACCGCGTGCCATCTACTGGATTCTGCTACCCTGAAAATGGGTATTAGCGTCCAGTTTATTGCCTGGTAATACGGGACAATGAGTGTTTTACGAGGGGAAAGAAATTAGGTATGGAATGCCCGAGGTCGGCTCTGTACTGAATATATTCAGAGCATAGAAGAAAAGTCGGAAAACCTTGGCAATTAATCTCATAATTGAATACTTCAGACCGAAGAGCAAGTGCAGCGTTTTATTAGAACAAAATTGCATGGAACTTTGTAGTACAAAGGTGAATGCTTTGTGCGGTGCAAATTTATTCTATGATTTTTTTCTACTTTTATTATCATAAATTATGACGTTGATATTAATTTTTATAATACGCAGCGTGTCACGTAATTTTTAAAAAATTTATAGACGAGAAAAATTAAAACCTTGAATACAAAAGAGTTAATTTTTATAAACCAAAAATGCAATCAATTTAAAAATAGTGAAATAAATTCTATCGAAGACATTAACATAACAATATAGAGTATACAAATTGAATAAGTATTATTTTCGCACAAATACTTTTATGTAAAAATATTTTTAAATTTTTCACGAATTCCTAGAATTTTTCGGCCTGTGTTATTTTGCGCGACGTTTTGCGGTTTTCAGCTTTCACGGCAAGGTAAAGATTTATGTACTTTTTCTTGATTAAATAAAACTTTCTTTATGAAATTAAATAAAGCAGTCTAATCAAACTTATTCTAATATATGAAAGAAAGTACCTAAATTTTGTCTTGAAAAAATAATGCTATAACTGAATAATTCATGGATATTTCCCATTATATAAAAATAATATGAAATTAAACACTTTATAAAGTAAAGTATGCGCCAAAATTATTACTAGAGTTTATGGACTGATTGAGATATATTTACTTATCGTCAATAGAAAATCAGAATATGTTTACATATTCCATATTGGTTCTATGTGCTTAAATTTGCAATGAGTGCGGGGAATAATTTAAATTTATCCAACGATTTGTATTATTATTATTTAAAAACTCGCTATAACTTTTAAAAACTCATTTAAAATGTTTTAATTATAATAACTACATGACCGATCTTTAAAGAACTACTGGTAAGTATTTTTTAGAATGTATCATAGTCTAAGGCAAGATATAAAATGTAATATAAAAGTATATACAGTTTGTCCTCGACTTACGACCGAGATACGTTCCTGGACTTTGGTCGTAAATTCGAATTCGTCGTAAGTCGAATTTCATACAAATTCTTTCGTCATCTGTACTTATATAAGTACATATGTACAATTCATTAGCTCATCAACAGTAGTGGAAGAAGAAGCAGTAGTAGTCTTTTTAAAAATCATATCCAATTTTAGTTGAGTTGTTTTTTTCCCTGTATATTTCTTTGTAGCAAGCAAGATATTCCTGAATACGGCGGTTTATACTCAAAAATATTTCGGTATCCGATCCATTTTTGCAATTTTTTGCATTACTTGGTCAATTTGAAGGAACGCTGCTTCCATTTCTTTCAATACAAATTTTTCTGGAGATTCCAAGATCATTTCTTTTTTTTTAGTCTCTTCTTCAACCCTTTGATTTTCGATGCATAATAATTCTTCATTTGTAAGATATTCCAAATCATTTTCTATAAGTTGGTCTATGTCTTCACGATCAATATTAATATCAAGTTTCTTGCAAAGCTCTACAATGAGATTTGTAGTGTGTTCAATTTCATTTTCTTTTTCAAATTGCGAATGAGTTATGTTTTCAAAACGTTTAGTAAGCTTTTTCCATATTCCATACATGCACGATGATGTGACCTCTCGCCATCCCTTTCCAATATTTTGAATTTCTTGATGAATATTAAAATTCTTCCAAAACTCTTTAAACTTGTTCGCCTCGTCAAGCGCTACTATTGCTTAGGCAAATGTAGTTTTTAAATGATAGGCTCCTAAATGTGGCAATAGCTCCTAGTCCATAGGTTGCAAAAAAACTGGTGGTAATTGGGTAAATACGCGATTTTAACGTTATGATGTAAATTTCAGATATGTGGTGGATGTCCTGGTGCATTGTCTAGTATTAAAAGTATATTGAATGGAATTCCTTTCTGATTAGAATATTTTTTACTTCTAGAATAAATAAATTCAAAAACCAGTCTTAAAATAAAATAAATTGTGTCGTCCACCCTTTTTTGTTTGAGCGGTAATATAGTGGTAACATATCGATATTGATTCCTTTGAGGGCTCTCGGCTTTTTAGAGTGATAAATCATTAATGGTTTTAATTTATATCCAGCAATATTGCCACCCAATAAAAGTGTAAAACGATTCTTAAATGCCTTGAAGCATGGCATACTTTTTTCTTCCTTAATAATGTAGGTACGCTAAGGCATTTTCTTCCATAGAGCGCGGTTTCGTCAACATTAAAAATTTGTTCCTTGACGTATTCTTCTTTCCTTATCAATGTGTCAAATATTTCCATAAAATCTTCAGCAGTCTTGTAATCGGCACTATCTGCCTCTCCACTTATTTTCACATTTTGATAATTCGCCCGTTTTTTGAATCTCGCAAACCAACCAATACTGGCAGTAAATGTTTGCTGGTAGTTAGTTCGCTCCTTTATTTTATTCTTCAAAATTGTAGAGATCGTTGAATGTGATAACTGTAGATCGCGAGCTATGTCCATCACTCTTTTACCACTCTCATATTGTTTAATTATTTTGGTTTATTTCTAAATCTATTGCGCTTTCTCTTTTGTCACATCTCTCCGTTTACACTAGTCACATTATAGGCTGATTTATTCACGATGAATCAGGGTTGACAAAAGGCGCACCGTAATGCAATTTAAAAAAAAATCTATTTTTTTTTTGGTGTAAGTGCGAATGGTCGTAAGTAGAACCGTCGTAAGTCGAGGACTACCTGTACTTTATAATATAGTTATTTATAACTTCTTGCCATCTTTATGTATTTTTTATGATATTTTCTGCGAAAACTTGTTGGTATCGAAATAAAATAAACTACATTTATTAAAATATAAGTAATTTTACACGTTGGTCAGATTGTCAAAATGTTTGCTTAAAAAAGTCTTTCATCGACATAAAAAAAATATTTCGAATTAGCAAGATCTGGTAAACATCCAGTAAAAATAAGAAACACCCAGTCTTAAATATTTTCCCTGGTTATTTTCATTTTATGAAGGAAACATTCCTGCACTCTAGACAAGGGTTTCCTACACTTTTTCTCCAATAGAACACTTGAGTTATAAAGTTAAACAATAATATATTAAATTGATACATTGGAATACTTTTTTGACAAACTCGCGCTGAAATTATTTAATGTGCATATCGTTGTATGTTTGTTTCAAATCAGAGTCACTAATTAAATCAATTAGATTTTTATAATCACTTCCGCTTAAATCTATTTGTTTAGTTTTCACGAAAAATGAACTCCGAAACCAGGAGTCGTCCTTTTTCAAAAAATTATCCTCGTCTAAAATTTTCCAAAAAATGAGTTTTTAAGTAATGCAGGTGTTTTAAAAATACTTTCAGAACTTATGTATCTACTTTAAAATGTAATTTATTTAAAAATTCGTGTAAGGTATAAAAACAATTAAAATTATTTGATTTGACGGATAAAATACGAAATTTATCATAAAGAACAATTTTATCTCTTGTATTAAAAATTGTTTTACCTTTTTTGTTTTGATAAATTTACTTTATAAAATGATTTGCGAGATATGCTATATTTATCAACAATAGAGGATTAGAATGTCAACAAAAATTTATCCTAGATTATTTTGTTTCTTCAGGAAGACCTTTTGGATACTCATCTTACTTCTTTAATTAATAAAGAACTCTAGGATTATTATATATTACATTGCACAAAATTTTAATAATCTGGATTGAACATATTAAAAAAAAGTAGGTTCTTTTTCAGTCCGATTTTGATTGCCGTACCTAGTTTCTATACAAAATCTCTGCCTGTGCATAAATACTTGGCATCATAAACATCAATGGAGATTGACCATCACTCGCCTCTCGTATGAAGTAGAAGATCAAAAACGTGTTGCGGCATATAAAATCATTTCAAATTTTCGCAGAACATTTATTCAGGTCTCGCGGAAAACCAATGTTCTGTAGAATATATTTTATACATAAAAAAAATTCAGTCTTTAGTCAAGTAGAATTTTGAGGGTCATCTTAATTTAAGAATTATTAAATTTAAAACTTACCAAAAACAACCAAAACAAAAATCTTTTTACTGTAAAGGTAATTTTAAGCTATTTTAGCATGAACAATTCATGAACAATCATGAAACAATCATGAAATTCATGAACTATCATGAACAATTTTATAAATATCAATGTTTACTTTTTAGTAAGTTTATTAAACTCAAGGCTGACTTGGCTCAAATAGAAAATAAGAAAAGCTGAAAATTACTTTTCATACTTTGAGAAGAAATTACTTTTAAAACTGGCCCAACAAAAATAAATGCCAGTAATTCAGGACTAGAGCGGAGATTATTTCCTTGCATTATTAAAAATAGCTGCTCTGAATTTTTTAGTATTTTCAAACGTGGCGGGTAAAAAATTATAAAATCAGCTAACTTGAATGACTTTTTCTTTAAAAAATCAGAAGCTAAATAACTTACGTACTTTAGTATAGAATAACAAACTAATTTTTTTATTTCAGTATATAGTTTAATAAAAAAGAAGAGAACTGTTATCAAATTTAAACCATGAGATTAGGAAATTAGTCATTTTTTAATGCGACCCATAATGATCTTTACTCAATATGAAATATGAAATTTAATAGTTTTCTTTTTTGTAAACTTGATTTAAAGCCTTTTATCAACAAACATCAATTAAGTATTTAAGATTAGCCGCTTTATTCATTGGTTAAATAATTTATATAAAAATATATTTATTAACACACTGATTCCACGTCATAACCTTGAACTGATGCATAACGTTACATAATAACTTTAATCAACGCAATTTTTTGAAAAGTAGTACAATTTTATTACATTTCATACATATTCTGGTCTTGAACTTAATTAATCTAGCCAACAACATCCAGTAGACACTACAAATGCGTGACTATGGGATGGTTACGAGTATTTTCTCGAGAAACACACGAGCGTGAAGAGTGAAACAAAGTTCAAGTTTTTTTTGGCGCTAAAACTGGTTATTAGCGCGCGCATTCTGCATTACATCCACCTTCTCTCTCGCACGCGATTTCGCAGCGCATTCACCGTCCCGCTCGCACGCACTGTTAGGTGGCATAATAAAAGAAAATAAGTAGCCCCAAACAATGTGTAAATCAGGTGAGATGTGAATTATTAATTATGACACGTATATATTATTATCAATCATTACGACAAGCAAATATTATTACACGATGTTTTTTTTTTTTTACAAGAAAAAAATATTAGATTAAACTATTCATTTTTTTAATAATTCTCAAATTTATGCTCGTCATGATGATTATTTGCAAAGAAATTAATTTAAAAAAAATCTACAACATTAAAACCCAAGTTTTTTGTTGTACATTTGCGCTTAACACTGACGGTTTTACAAGTTTAAATTGACACATTAAATTCCACATTTTAAAGGCGTTCCCGCGGGATGAGAGCGGGCACATCAGCCGCGGGAGGGGCTCGTGGGGGATCCTTATCGAGAGTGTAGGGGAGACATTACAATTTGGCCCAGTGGTCTCGCGAGCCGAGCGGCTCAGTCAAACATGGGCGGCGATACCGGACGCTCGGGAAAACTCGGCCGCTCGGAAAACTCGCAGAAAATTTTGCGCCGAACTAATCACGACGATTAAACATATAACTTTGCGATAAATCCAATATGATGTCGCGCGTCGAACGGCGGCGGGCCCGACGAGTTTAGTCGACTTTTGTGTCGGCGTCGAAAGTTTTTGCCCGGAGTGATTAAATTCTAGTTGAATATTAATTCTGGCGACGGCGTTAAACAAAAATAATAATCGCGTTTGTTTCACTGTGAATGGATATTTGAAATATTCGGTGAGTATTTGCGAAAGTATTATGATTCACAATAATTTAATCACCTTCATATAAATATTATATTTGTACACAAAGAAACACTTAAATAAATGTATATTAAATAAATGATATACACTAAGTGTTATCTAATTAGCTAAGATGTCTTTTGAAATTTAACTAAATAAATGATAAATATTTATTTGAATTGCTTTTTGTATATTTTTAATGATGTATATTGAGAATATATATAAAATTATTATTTTTGAGTATTTACAAATTCTAGAAAAAGGTCTTAATTAACCACTTGGATGCCAAACGCGTTCACGCACACTTTCACTATTACCACTGATTTATCACGCAAGTTCTTATATGATGATTTATATATTAACAAAAAATACCAAAGTAACTAAACATAAATACACTCATTATTTTTTAATACGGTAAATGCGATGCACGTAAAACCGTGTAAAAATTAATACAATACATTGAAAAATTTAAGATTGTTGTATTTAAAATCGCAATTAAGATTGTGGTATATAAAATAATGTTCATACGTATGTATTTTCTTTTAGAAAAAAATAGTACTATGGACACGTTTATTGTATTAAATGTAATGAAGCTTTTTGTTTCCTAATATTGTCCCATCTTGATGAATTTCTTATTATTAAAAGGTCCGTTATCCACTTCAGTGTTTTTTTGTTTCACATGTTATTTATAAATTTCTAGTCATACAAATCTGCAGGTCCCATTGGAACTTAAAGCTCGTTCTCAAACATAATTAAGAAAATGCTGTTACCATACTTTTAACAAATTGCATTCTGGAAACCGTGTTATTTTAAAGCCGTGTAAACAAACGAGTGTATAATATAAAATTATGTTAAATTATTTTTGATTAAAAAAAATCGGCTTATTATTCTAAAAAGAAATATTTTATTTGTAAGAAAATTGTTATTTTTATTGCTTCGATTCAATTTTATATATAATCATAATTCAATGTTACTTTTTTTAAAACAAACGCACACGTTTAGCTTAGATAGGATGAACAACTATTCATTACCTAAAATTTCTGTTTTTTTAAAACGTAACTTTGTGTTAAAATGTAATGATCTAAACGCTATAAGCAATATAAGTAAAAACGTATTAAAAGAAAATCAGTTGTATCATTAAGGACTACTTAGAAAATTTTTATACGATCGACGATTTTCAGTGATTCTCGTCAACAAAATACTATAAATTATTAGTATATTGACAGTGTAAATAGTTTAGTTTTATGACATATACATTGTTGGCCTTAACTTGGTTTATTTCTATAGTTTTGGCTTAAACTATCTCTTAAAATTTTAGAGAGTTTAATAAATTGAATAGCTATTACAAAGTGCGTATTGTATGTTATCCATGTCATTTAATTGAGGATAGCTTTAAGAATATATATTTTTTTATTATTAACCAATCCGTCACGGCGGCTCAAAACCAACCGCGTCGTCCGAATGGGGTTTTTTATAACGAAAAATAGATCCCAAGCATTTCAAGTCAAGATATTGATAAGAATAAAAATAGATTTTCATGATATGCTTCATAATTATATGACACGTAAATGACACGCACACTCGTCGATGTCCCACTGAGGACACGCCGCCGATTGAATTCTCGCCGCACGTGTCAATTGCACGGTTTCACTCGCACTCAGCACATCGTACTGGATGCAAACCAGAAAAAACATCGCGCCCGTGGCAACGGAATTTTTTTTCGCTATTGTAGACAATAAAGGAAAATGATTATTTATATTATATATTCTTTAGACTTTTTAGACAAATACTAAAAGTTGCCTATAAAAATATTCTGTAAGAACTGCGAATGAAATAATAAATTTTAATTATTATCGATATATGGCAATAAACGCATTTGTTTATGTATAAAAATCGAAAAATCTCTCATCGCACGATAACTCAAAGAAAATATATTTTTTCTACAGTATATTTGTGTTATTTATATTTTTTATCCGTGTTATTTTAATTCCGATTAAAATGTTTAATCGATATAGGTTAAAAATCTAGTTAATCAAACGAAAATTTAAAAATATCTACAAAGGCTCAGATATTTGTGATAGATTGCGTAAAAGCTTTCATTAAAAAAAAAACTAGCTAAATATTTATAGTACGGTTTTGGCAGTTTGATCCATTCTCACCTTATGCGTGATTATTTTATTTTTAATTTTTCTAAATTCGGCCGACCTAATTTCCAGCACTAACACCATACTTACGATAGACGACCGTCGAGCGAAAATAATAATACAAATTAATGATCACTCGAGTACAATATTGGGCAGTATCAAAATGCCGCGCTGAACTCCGCTGTAAAATGTTTCTACCTCATCGAATCGGGTACACTTTTCCAATCTTGAGTATTTTATTTTCCAATTCCTAGTAATAAAAATTAACGCTCCAGTAAATCCCAGGAAGAGATTAAATTTACTGGTTTTACGGCGGATAATAATATTTTTATCATAGAAATCAAACGTTTAAAATATTATAATAAAATATGAATATAACATGCAAAGAAAATATCTTATTACATAAGGTATAGATAAAACTATGAATAGTAATGGATATGGCATTGATCAACTGATTTCATTCAACATTTTTTTTTATCAATGAATGAATAATTCCATTGACACTCGATGCATTTATGCAAGGCTTGAACGTTCCCTGAACACTTTAATGGATGTAATAGTTATGTTACATATAATACATGTTTTCATATACGTTACTGTTTATGTGTTTCCGTAGCTGTAAGTGCCAATGATAAATGGTACACGCTTGTCGGCTACGTAAGTATCTTTTCTTATTTTTTGTTTTTTATTCGCATCCATTTAAAAGGTGGGACGTCACTGATGCTATTACAGACAAATAGTTTGTCTTATCGCGGTATATACTCGGCATCAAAAAATTGTCATGAAATATCGGCTGAAAAAAAAAAGTAAGCAATTTGCGCTGCTCACTTTTTTATTTCATTCCGCGAAATAATAATGATACAATTTCCAGTGAATAAACTGTGAATACAGAGAGAAATGCGAGAAAATCGAGATACAAAATACACTCTTTTTTCTAAGCATCGAATGAGATTATTAACGACAGCGAACATGGCTGTGAAACATCAAAGACAAATGACATCTGTCGTTTCAGTATATTCGGTAAGAAAAATAATTAATTATGCTCCGACGCACATGGGTTAGGTCAAAATCCTGCAGACTCAAATATTGACTCGTATATTTTTTAAGCAAATCTTTTTGTCTAAATTTAATCTCTTCCAGTAAAGCTTTTTATGGACAAATTGCTTCGAAGAGGGACGCTAAAGGGAAAACCGGGTATGGTATTATCTAAGCATTGTCTTTGTACTATGGATTAAATATTTATCATGCGTTTAAACTCATACTCCATTGCCCATGAATTATTTAATTAATATATTATATATAATTCGAGAATATTCATAATTATTTTAAACCCAAAACTTATAAGAAATTGTTTTTGCAATTAATATTATTCTATCTTGGTAATTAAATAGATTCTCAGTTAGTTAAAATAAGCATACATTAGATATATTCAAATGTCTTCAAAATAGTAAATTATATAACTTGATATTAGCTATATCTATTTAATTTATACATACAAAAACTAGGCTATTTTTATTAAACATGATTGATACATTTTTTTCAACGTATATACAAATAGTTATGAGTAAGATTTTCTAAACGGATTGACATTTTGTTTAATGGTTGGATTATAAAATATACATATTACAAAAATAGCATAATTTTTTCTTTCACGTACATATTATATGCTATTAATGTTTACTATTATATTCCAAAAATACTCTGCGTTGATATCGTTTTCCCGAAAAATAACTTCAAAAGGTGACGTTATGACAACATCAATGCGATAAAACCCAAAGTTAAATCGCATTAGGAGTTAATCACCATACCGAAAACTGGGTTAAAAAATTGATTTAAAGATCAAAATAAGCTTTAATACATTTGTTAAAAAGCTCTGGCATGTGACATAATATTGATGAATAAATAATGATTATTGAGAAAATTTCGCATTTTTTTTTGTGTGCTAATATATTTATTATCATAATAAGAAATGTAATGATTACGAGTTATACGTATTTATAACAATATTTATAATAATAATATAAATATAAAATTTAGTAGGCGTCATTAAATTTCGCGAGTTTTCTTTAATTTATTTGTCTTTGATTGATCTGAAAATACACAGTACGTTACGTTGACCTCCGTTCTGAATTTTCAGAGACTGATCTATACTTAAACAGGCTGTCGTCAATTTTTTTTAAGAAATATATATACAACTGCTCGGTATTTAATTTTGTATTTGGTAATATCTCAATATTAATTCTATGAAAAAATGAATTTTTTTTTTTACTAAAATTAATTGAAATATAACGTATTTGAACTTTATAACACCCATTATAAAAATATTTGATTCAGTCTGATGAATTTTTAAGTTATAATTATTAGCAAAGTATCTTTTTGACCAGATGTAGAAACAAGATCAGCTTTTATGAAAAAAAAACGAAGCAATGCAAAAACTAATAATTATTAGATGATCGATAGGTTTAATCTCTCCTGATGTTCCTTGTGTTCTTCCCGATTTCGCACATATAAATTGTTAAGATATCGGATTTAATATGTTTAAAAAAGTCAAAAGACATATGTTTTTATTGTGCATTACTACCAAAATCTATATTAATATTATTAGTAATTAATTTAATCAGCAGATATTTTTTACTTTTGCAAAAATAAGTCAAATACTAAACTGAATTAATTTATTCAGTCACGTAAAAGTTTGTCTACCACTGACATATAAGCATAATATTGCTAACATTTTGACACAATATAAATTTATATATATTTCATTTCGAATTTCTCATTTCCTCGTTTCGCTATATATGTATATTTCCTTTGAGGTAAAATATCGTTTCGAATCCATTTTTTTCACTATGAAAAAATGTATCTAAGACAGAAGAATAACGTTTACTTCTTATCTGGGCTCGTTTTTCATGTGTCTCTATACATTTATCATGTTACACGGAATAAAATAATATTATAGTATTCTAAAATATTTTGACAAAAAAACTAGCTCAGTCTATAATTATTAGATGTGTGTCGAAGTCGTCGGGAAAAACACGGAAGTTAACTCCAAATCAATAACGGTTATGCATTATTGGCCTAGGGCCAATCCACATCCGCACGCCGTGCAAAATATTATTTAGGAATGTGTTCTAGAGAACCAACAAGGGCTCAGCAATAAATTGGCACAATTTATAATTGTTTGAAGGATGGCACTATAATTAATAGGGTTCTTAAGCATGGAGGATATATGACGAGATCTAAAACGCTGAGCCCGAAATTTGCACCGCCATTTATCAAGCGTTAAATTTTGCAGCAGAGATTTTAGAGCCGTTAAATGATTCATTGCTCCGGATATAATATTAATATTTACAACATCTCCCTATATTTTTTTTCACTCCCTATTGAACCGAATCATTATTCACTTCATAATGAAAACCTCTCACGGCAATCTCATTTTCTCAATTTCTTATCTAAATAGCGTGGAGAGATGGTATTTTTTGATGAAAAAGGAATTTTTCAGGCAATTATAACAGGGAGAGAAAGATCTTTTTTTGGAAAATTCGTCATGCAGAAAGCTATTTTGTTAAAATACGATTACCGATATATCTCCAAAGAATTAAATATTAGATCCGCTATCAATTTTCCTTTTTGCTGAAATTCAATTCGATTCAGTCGCTGTATAAATTGATTATACGACTTTGCATAGTCACTTTAACCCTGTAACTACTAATTTTAAGCTTGAATACTTTACGGAAATAAATTCCGAGATAATTAGATTTTATCGCCGCAATTTATTTAAATATGTGTATATTTAATTTTATCATTTTATCGTGTTTTACATAATTATACTTATAGAAAATCTTCAATAAATATATATCGCATATATAGTTCCGGTCAAGGTTACTAAATCTCTATGCTTTCATTTCGTTTCACTTACTGATGGATGGAACTATTGATTTCTCAATATAAATTCAGGAAATGACAGGTTTGAAAAATGTTCATTTTTCATGAGATTCAAAGCACGTTTTAGATATATTTTTCAAAAATACTCGTACGTTAAACACGGTAAAAATACACGGTTAAATCATACACCTTCGAATTAAATAACACCGATTTTTTATTCCATAATTGATTGCATATTGTTGAATTAATTTTATTTAAAACGTGCAATATTAATTATTTAAATTATTAATATAAGCATTGCATATATTTTTTTGCTTATATTACAAATTCAAGGTTGCATTGCGATCAGTTAATACATATTATTTGTATGTACAGAAATCCTCAACAATTTCAATAAAAAGATAATTTCGTACAATACTTTTATTGTAATGTTGAGATAATTATCATTTTATTCTTAATGTGAAATTAATTAATAATTTAAAAATAACCCTTTCAAATCTTAAGGTGTTGCGTGATGTTTAAAACATATTATTTGGCGCTAATTGGCTATTATGATTGAATTATATTGTGAAGAAAAAATATATAATTATATTCATAATTAGTAATATGATGTTTTATTAATTTTTATTTTTTATAAAAATCGTCGGAAAACTTTTCGCCAATTTAACTTATTTATTTTCCATTTGCGCGGCTGAGATTAAACCGATTTAATCATATTTTACGTAATCGAGCGGGTCGAGTGGTCTCGACGGGTAGTTGCATCGTATCGGTCATTATTTTCCGGTCCCCCAATTACCGCCCGATATCGAGCTACGTACTACGACGTCGTGTTTTGCAAGAAGTTAGCCAACAAAGGATTCATCGATCAGGTGGATAGAAAATTTTGCCGTAATTTAAAAACATTTCTCCGCCCCTCCCGTCTTAATTTAATCCGTTATCTCTTTAATCTCTGACGTTTAGAGCCGCTCGACTTTTTTCTCGAGTTATTAAAGATAAACTCCGTCACAATTTACATTTAGGCTATCGTAGAGATACAAATACCTCACTGCTTCGTCTACAGGGTGTCTTATCATCATCATTTTCGGTTTCATCTCTTTACATCGTCTTCTACTATGTATTACTCATCTTGAACCTTGAGATTATTCAGACTATTCGCTCAATGTCATCCTATTAGAAATATATAATAAGATTCTAGCTTATTGCTTATATTATTAATAAAAAAAAATATATCATATCATAATAAGCTTTAAAATAGTGCAAAATTATGTGAATTTTTAAATGGATTGCAATTATTAATTAAGGAGTGATTAATATATTAATATTTGACATGATTAATTTAAAATGTAGAGATTTAGTTTTTGTTGACTTTTTCACAGAATAATACAATTATTTATGAAGTTGTTCGAGCTTCAAATAAATACGTAATATTTTTTTCATTTGATTAATTATTTTTCCGCAAACTTGAGAATTTAAAAAAAATTCTGAGGATAAAATATGTGACATTGAATTATTAACAAACTTCGGTATACGTCTATATACATTCTCAAAGATTTTAATACCATAACATTTAAAGAGATAATTATTTATTCTGCATTTATAATAATTCAATTTAATATTACATTATATTGTTTCATAAAACAGATTTATAAACAGCACGAGCTAATAAATTTTGCGAATTCTCAACAATCTAATGTTTGCGTAAATATTGATGTATAATTACATAACCAGTATATTTTATTCTGTAAATTATTTGAAATATTTTATGTATTGACGTCAACACAATTGTTTAATCGGTATTTATAAAATATTTTTACTAATATATTCCTTAAAATGATTAGTTGTTTATGTTATTATAATAATAAAAAAAATATTAATTTTAACTTAAAAGCAAAAATAAATATATTACCACTAATTAAGTATATTTTATTTTATTAATTTAAATAAAAATATTATATTTATTCATTTACATGAAAAAATGATGAACAAATGCTATCAAGATAACAGACGTACAGAATGTAATAATTAAAAAAAAAAGATTTTAATATATAACTCATATGCTTTGTGTTGCGTCAGCTCGCAAAATTTAATGGGGCGGAATGTATTAATTAACATTATATAATATCATAATTTTTCCATTGAAAGTATTGATTAGGTGATATTTTCAATATAATATATATATATTTTTAATAGTAATATATAATTATATTTTTATATACAATAGATTCATTTAAACGAATTACTTTTTTTTTATTATACAGCATTTATTGTTAATTTCGCTTTTCCAGAAAAATTTTTACATTTTTTCGCGATGATGGTAAATTTTTCGCTAACATATCTTGACATTCGAAGCCATATTGAAAGCTTACTTTATTTTTGGTCGTTTCATGTGATTTGGTGTGCTCATTGATTTTTTTAACTATGAAAAAAATATGTTTCTCTTACTTAAAAATAATATAGTTTTGATATAGCATTGGCTTTTATATAGTTCCCTGTGACTTATTCCTACTTCCAATGATGAAACAATTATAAAAAAATCATGAATACCAATATTTAGGATATGAAAACAAAAATTGCATTTTATAATTTCTTGGAAAGATTTGGAAAAGAACTTGCACAAATATTAGAGGCACCCGAAAGAAATCGCGCATTTTTATGAATGTAAAATTCATTATTGCAAAATATGTTTTCCATCATTACTAGAAACTGTTTTCCTTGCATCTTTCTTGTAGTTTTTTAATTCCTTTTTGGAAAAAAAAAATGGTTTTTAATCCAAATACTCATTCAAGTTACTTCTTTCTCGGAAGAATACTTCTTTATAAGAGCGTCCATTATCGTATTAAAGAATTATTCCTTTTCTGGTAAACAAAATTGGACGTTTACTTATTATTTTTCATTTAATCTTTTCAATTGTTGGGAATGAATAAATGCAGTAGTTATTTTGCCCGGTATTAATAATTCGTAATGAATTATTCCTCTTACATCCCACCAAATGCACAAAAAAACTTTTTGCAGGGTTAATTTTTAAATCTTAAAGCCTTTTTTAAACCTAAACGATATATTTCTTATCTTCAGTTACAATTGTATTTAAAAAAAGGTCGAATTCTTTGTCTCGACAACAAAGAATTGCTTATGTTTTTTAGCTCTTCTTTGTTATCTTCGTACATGGGGTGTTTAAATTCCATTCTATTTGTTTTACCGATGTGTTTCAAATGTGACTGTACAGAGGACTTTGGAGATTTGAGTCTCTGCGGAATTCTTCGACGGTTAATCGAGGATTCGATTCGACCAGGGATCTCAATATGTCATCATTAATTTTAAGATGTCATCGAAATTCAGGTGCGGTTTTAAGATTTTTATTTCCCGATCTGAAGCTTTTAAACCTAACTAACATCTACGTGCTGTCATCACTTTACCATTATTGTATTTTATAACCTTAGTGGCTTTGCTGGCATTCAAGCCCTAGTCGAAAACAAGTAGCATACAATATCTGATATGTCCACATTTTTCTCTTAACAATAATATAAATGTGATTACTCATTAATAATGTTAAACAGTAGTTAAACTTACAGACATGCTTTCTTAACCGTGTCTCTAAACAAACTGCACTCGAACATTATGTTATACATTTTGCGATTTCTTTCAGATCCCCCTGATATATGAAAGCTGATGGGGATGATTTCTAATGATAAAAAAAAATATATAGATGAATAAATAAGGATTATTTTAGAAAAAAAAACTTTGCCTTTTTTTAACGGCAAAAAATCTTAAAAAATCTTTTTACACGGTAACATCTGACATGTTTCGCCGTGTAAAAAAAGTATGGTGTGTATATAAAATAAATCATACATAGCCATCATATTTACGTATGTACATATGTAAGTCTATCATGAAAACACAACGCCACTCTTACGTCCAGACATTTCGAGTGTCTTTGGGCGACGACCAAAAGTTATTCATATTATTCGGATGTAGCCGAAAATCAATACGATTTGAAGTAAGTACATTGATTAATCTCTTGCCGATTGGTCGCATGTCTGCCCACACAACCCAATCTTGATGAATTAAAGCCCGCACATTTCAAAAATTGGATTTATGGCCCCGGCATTCGCACATGGCCGCCGTATTCTCGACACGTTATATACCGAGATGTCGGTGAGGCATTTCCGTCATTAATGTCAATTGTTTGCACTTCATTAAAAGTTAACGTTGACCCTTGATAATTTAATCCATTCGTCTCTCGTTATAAAACGTTTATCTTCAATTCGGCTGGAAGATATTTACATTTATCGAATTTCTACGCATGCCGTATTATCTTTCGCTTCGTCCATTAAAAACCACACCCTCTTTATCTAAAAAGAAATATATCGGTCAGGTTTTGTTTAAAAAAAAAAACATATATTTATACAATAATTTGTATTGAATGTTTGGAAAAACGAAAAATTTTCCGAGCGTTGCGATATTAATGTTATGAATTTGCAACGATTGAGCGCAGAAATATTTCTTTCACCTGTTGTATAATTTCCCCTTTCAGAGTGGCTGTTTGTTCGTCGTTAAGAATTTACAACACTTGGTGGCTAAATTTAAAATATCAGAGCACATATTTTATGTATAAGCCATTGTGATTCATGACACCCTGTCGTACCTGCGTTTTAAAAATAGACCGTTTACCATTTACGCGTACCAAAGTTTTGGGAGTGGGCTTGGCCAGGGTTTTATTTTCGGGCTATAAACCACTTTTTCAATATGATTTATAATAAAGATCAGTTTGAGAACCGCGACATTAAACATCTGGTCTGGTTTGCATCCCTCTCTTATTCCTCCGCCCGAAACACTTTCTCTTTTTCCTCTTTTGATACAGAGCTCCCGAGTAATAAATCACAACGATTGCCTTTCTACCACATCATCTCTTATTGTTCCATTTTCTCAAATGGCGTTAAAAAATGACCGCATCAGCGGAGTTGTGGTATTATTGAACGGGCAGGTGACCATACACTTTTAATACCGCTTTTGTTGAATAAAAAATGGATACATCAAGAAGAAAATAAACAATTTAGCGATTTAAATACATAATTTTTTTATATTTAATTTTACAAATATTAAAAATTCAGATGAAACCTGATGGTAAAACCAATATTCGATTTTGTGGTTTTATGTACGCTTGTATTTGCACAAGAGTATACGTTGGAATTTTCTATGTTACAAGCAAACATATTAAGTCAAGGGCATGACTATAACATTGATATTTATAAAACTAGAAGTATGCTTAATAGTTGTGAATGAATAAAATAAATAAAAATTTATATATATAACGCCTAATTATAATTTAATATTTTTTAATAAATTGAAATGAAGCATTAATAAAATAAAATTCAAATAATTTTTTTTATGAATTTATTGAATATCAATAATTTGTCAAGCGCAAAATAATCTAGTGCAAAATGAAAATTATTTTTCGAAACGTGAGAGGAATATAATAGAAAATTGTGTATCAATTAAAAAAAATGTTAAATGGGTCCAATATACGAATGATTATGAAAAACTATAATAAAATAAAATAAATTAGGACGGAAAATTGATATAAGCAAAATGAAAATGATATTTTTGTTCAACCAATATTATTTAGATCCATTAAAGTATCAAAAAATCATTGATTACAACAAAAAAAAAAAGAAAAACTGCTAGTATCAGTCCTAGCAGTGAATAAACTTGTGTTAAATCTTTTAGAGAAATGTCATATTTAGTCGTGAATTTTAATTTAATAACATAAAATGGAGAACTGTTCAATTTTCATCAATATGTTTCTGAATATCGTTTTCCTGTAAAAAAATATTTTTAACAAACAGAACTTATAGGGTTGATCATTTAATGTTCTAATTAGGAATGGTAATTCAGGATAATTAAATAAATATTCTTTGGATATAGTTTTACAGACTACACAGGACATCATTCAAACCGATAATATATTTATTTAATTATTATTATATTGCGTAAAAGTATTACGGAATATTACGATTACCTATGATGTTAGAATCCAGACAGGAATCTCATCACGATTATTTAGAGGATTATATGATAAAAAAAATATGTTTATGATCCAAAATAATCTCTGATATTAATTGAATTATGCCATAAAAATATTTTTAAAAAAAGACATTCTAAGCATTGAAACCTTAATTAAAAGTTTTAAAACAGGAGTATTTTCCCGATTATCCGTGTGCAGATTATCTGGTTTGCGTATTATCCCGGCATGAATTCAATATTTGGAGATGCTGTGGAATATTAAAAATTAAAAAAAATATTTTTTGGTCATATTTAATTTTATATATTCTTATACATAATCAATCGACACATTAATATATAAAAATATATCTATCCTTAATTTGCTAGGGGGTGCTGCAGCTCCGCAGTGTATATGAATGATCCGCCCCTGTATGTATTACTGTCAGAATTTTTTGGTGATTTAAATATAATAGATAATAACAAAACTTCTCGTTAATTGTTACAGCCAAAAAAGGGCATTGATAAATTATTAGATAATACTTATTATTATCCAAATAAAAGCACATTAAAAACAGACAATAGTTCAATGTTTACAAAAACTTCACCAACTGATTTAACTTCTTCTTAATTAATGAAGTAAAAAAAAAATAGATTGTAATAAGCCAGAGACAGAGAAATGTATAAAATATGTAAGCTAATGGCAAATTTACTCAAGCCTTTGAAAATGTTGATAAGGAATGTATTGAGTGGTTAAGATACGATTTGTGTGCCCCAAATTTTCAACGTATAAGCAATGCGGATATTATTTCCAACCTTAATCAAGTTAGGAAGAGAAGATAGATGCAAGTGAAAGAACAGAAATTATCAAACGTTTAGTCACAAAACAACACTGACTTCTGTTGACACTTTATTGGAGTACATCGACCAAAGGGGTTACGAATATAAGGATATCATAGCTTTTATTAAAATCTACCTAATCTTAGAAAAACATTTTCTTTTAATTAAACTAAAATCAAACATTTCTGAAAAAAATATTTTCATTTTATTTATTTATTTGACTATCACGGATGGATGGTATCACATAAGGATTCCAAAGCGCCATTCATCCATATAAAGATTCTAAAGTTGCAAGGGGAATGAGTCACTCATACTAATATTCCACCCCAGTGTCAAACCACTAAACTGCTTAATTATTAATATTATTTCTTTTGGTTTGATATTTATGTTATTTGTTTATAACTATTTATTTAACGGCGAAAAGATGGAATTAAATTAATTAATTCCATAGCGCCAAACAAATATTTTTATAAAACATTTGGTGCTAATGGTTTTGTATTTAGAAAAAACATAACTTTTTATATTTAAAATATAGTTTCTTTATTACTTATTATTACAATAAAATGATTTTTAGAGATTGAGATTTTTCTAAGATAGATTACTTCTAAAACTCTAAAAAATATCTAACGTTAGTTGACGTAAAAACGTCAACACAATATTTAAATCGATTTGAAAAAAAAATGCTAGAGTGAAATTATTGAGAATGGGTTCATAAATTATTTCTAAAATCTAATTCAAATACTTTCGAATGTTTGCAAATCCCGAAACAGAATCGTTGATTCGAAACCGAATTGAACTGAAAATCCATTATTTCCGAATCGTCTCTTCGTCAATTTAATGAATACATAAAAGAAGGCTTTGATGGAATTTGAAAAAGTTTTCGAGGAAATACTAAACAACTTGTCGATCTTTTTATCAAAGAGCTGAAAAAAGGACAACAACCCCTCCGCCTCCGCCGAAACCTGAGGGAGTCTGCATAAATTTTATGTTTTTGTATTGTAATGAGAAAATGCAGATCGTGCTGTGGAATTGATGAAAGCAAACCTGAATTATTAGTATATTCATCGGAGATGTAAAATAAATTTGTTTTAATTTAAAACAAATATATTCCGAAATTCGACGCAGTACCGAGAAGTAGTAAATTGTGTTAACCGGCTAAAATTTAATTCGCCTCTCATAATTATTTACGCTTACATTCATTTAAAGTTGCGAAAAAGATTTTAATCTTTAGGGCGAATCAATTAATTAGGTCTTCGACATTTTACAGAGAAATTAGCACACAACCTGCTAAATTCGTTTAATCAGAAAATTGGATCGTTTATTATACAGGCAGAACTGTGACCTTAAATAATAAGTTTTCCCATGTGTACAACACATTATTTAACATTAGATCTAGGCATGTTGTAACTTTCTTCATAAATGAATAATTGAGAAACTCCGTGTAATTTAATTTTATAAAAATATTCACACAACCCCTGCTATACGGAATTCGATAATTTTCGAATATATGATGAGTATGCGTATATCTCAGCTCATGTCAATGTATTATCATCATTCAGAAACAATTTTCCTATTATTTCGTCTGTTTATATAGCGTGCGAATTTCCTTGAAATAATAAATTGTACGGAGTACCCTTGCTATTTGTTTAACGTTATTGAAATCCTGATTTTGATTACATAGGTCACGAGTTAAAACACACTAGTTAAATAATTAATTAACCTCAATAATATATTGATAAACGAAATATTAATTAGGCTTTGGGATTGTTCATATTAATGAGATCAGCGTAATCCCTAGTGATGTTGAAACCGCATAACATGCGCAATTGATTGGACAG
>JAGXCT010036886.1:32489-64568 GCA_022495035.1 Philopotamus ludificatus | reverse complement strand
CCACATCTATATATAAATGAAGAATACCAGATTCCGTCCCAAAGGTTTTTTTTGTCTGATATAATATGTCCCTATTTTTTCAAGTTGTTGTTAACTTTGACATTGTGTTTTTAGCCATCCCAATTCGCCTTCTTAATTCTGGGTCTATTTCTTAAGCAGAGAAATATTTTCAACCCCCTCCATATCCGAAAGATTATCTGATCTGGATAGCTAATTGTCAACATTATATATTCTCTATATTTCTCTACAAATCTTTATCCGTTAATTAGTTTTTTTATATCTAATTCAACAAAATAATTGACTATAGAAGAAATAAATAAATTAAGATCTTTCTTATTTTTAAAATATGTCGATATAAAAGATGATAGTCGCTTAGGTCAATATGTTTGGAGAATATGGTGGTTGAGAAAGAAGTTCCCAAAGTTAAAGTCAAAGCTAGTTTGAGTACAATACGTGTTTATCGTAATTTTAACAACGTGCAAAGTCGCAGAGGAAAGGGCAAAATGCGGAAGATCATAGAGATGGTCAATAGTCACGGTCCTTAGACATGAGAGTACCGACTTATAAAGAAGAAGATTTGGACAGTTTTTGTCACGTAAATAAAACATAATATAAATGCAGGATGCAGATAAAGCCTTTCTTATTCTTTGTCCTTGACTAGAAGACTATGACGTTAGGCCTTTATCCTTTTCATTGAAGTTTCCATCACATGATATATTGTATATAAGTGCGTTTTGTTATTTATGAGAATTTGGGGATAAGGATGTTGGTGAAATTTTGAAAGGGAATAAAACAAATTTATAGCAAAATTTTTATTATAATTATTTAAGGTAGGATTTTATGATCGTTTCGTATATCAGATTTCGGATAAAACACTTTCGGGGCATTAATCATTTGTCTTAGTAATATGTTAATTTTAACTTGAATTTTAAAAATATACCCCAAATTGGAGAGGCGGAAAGGATGATGGTAGGATAACCGCAAAGGAGCACTCATTAAATTTATACATTTTATCAAATTGTAGCAACTATAAATTAGATGTGTATTATGGTCTAATGTTAGTTCTTTTTTTATTATAAAATTAAAAAAGCTTTCATAAAACATCAAGAGAAGGGGATTAAATGGAACATTATCTTTTTTTTTTTAATTCATTTTTGCAATTTCTTTTAAAAAGTAGGACTTCCCTAAATGAACATTGCGTTTAGCATTTTCTTAAGACTATGGGCATGTCGGATCGAGTACAGGTCTTCGCTATGCACTTATGCAGCATAACCGCGTTTGCATTATTAACTCGATGCGCTAATGCAGTAGCTCTGCATTGCTAATGACATTGATAATTATAGTAATAGCAATTAATTAAACATAATGTTTCTTATGATGCATGCTGGCGCATTGTTTATCGAGCGAACAAATAATTATAATCATTACATGCAATTTATTTATTTCTGATGAAAGTTAATATAAGTACATCTCCGTGGTGTATCTTCAGGCGTTCGATTGAGGACATCCACAGCGCCCTCATCGACGGCTCGAGTGTATTCGAGCACTTTTCTAATTAACCGGGTCCGTGTGACCGATTAACCGGGCCGACCCCATTGCAATCAGGAGATGTATGAAACGTGACGAAAGTGCTGTTGAGGAGGTCGATTAGTGCGCGTCTGGGATACTTAGCTCTCGCCCGATCGGCTCTCATACTCGTTTCCGTTCGGTCATTAACTAATTCTACGTCCCCTTATTAATTCTCAGATCTATCATCATTTTTATTTGTCCGAGTCAGTGTGTCAAAATCGGGGCCCGATGGTAAAATTTGTCTGGTAAATTACAATAATATATTAAATAAGACAAGCGTAACGCGTCGCCATCAATCATTGGACATGATATGATTCGGGTCAGGTTTTAATGTACGAAATTTTCATTATTATCTTGTGTGTGGTTGATGGATTTGGGTGACTCTGCGGTCGGAGATGTGCGGTGATCTGATGGAAAGAAATGTATCAATCATCACTAGATTTTATTATATAAATTTCACCGCACGTGTATTTTTTATGTTAATTTTAAAAATAATGTTGATTTGATTTAGAAACATCTTCATATTAGGTTTTATTTTAAAAAATATATAACAAATAATTATGATTCAAATTTATATTTTTTTTGTATATACAACAGTACAGATCCGAGTAATTTTAAATAATTTCAAATTTTCTTTTCAATATCAACTTTTCACGCTATTTTATTTTTAACAAGGCGCGTCGGAAATGCCCACTTACCTCTGTTAATTTTTCAGAACAGCTTTTTAAATAAACACAATTGAAAACGGCTTTCTTTAATCATTGTTATAATTAACAAATGTATTTATATTTATTGTCGATACTTTATTAGAATTAAATTACAATTAAACGATATTAACTCTTCCGTAGGCTCGAAAACAACCGCGTCGTCCGTAGGGGGTCTTTTAGGGACCCCAAGCATTTCAAGTCAACATATTAATGAATTATATTTTTTTTGTTAATGGATTATTCTAAGATTCAAAATAGAATTCATTAATATGTTTTATAATTTGGATTTTTTAACAAATAAATAATATGATGCGTTAATGCCTACGCTCTTGGCGATGTCTCTCCGCAGACTGAACTCTCGCAGTAAGTAAAAAGTTAGTTTAAAAATAACAAAACAAAATGAAAAACACTACGTAAAAGTGAAATAACGCGGTTCGCTAATGAAGTTACAACGTTATTCCATAACCCTTGTATCACAATATTATATGAAACAATCAAATTGTTTCAACTTTTATATGAAAACAATAAGTTGAACAAAATTATATGTGTACGTTAGTTGGTACGTTATTCCACTTACCATTTTTGGTATTCTATTATTGGTTACTTTTGTGCGTATTCTGATTATATAGGATTGTCCGCTGTTTCTAAGTTGCTTCCATTTATTATCTGACCATTCTCTAACCCTTGCTTTTCGTTTTGTTAAACGAAATTAAGGTTTTTTTTTTAAGTAGCTGAGAGTACGACATAGTGCCTCTTCAAACATATTGATATTATAAACCACGTTATTCCACTGAGCGCGTAAAAAAATCCAACAGCGAATAACTTTATAGAAGAGATGAATTACGTAACCGAATAGCACGTTATTTAAAAAAAAACTTTCAACACTTTTTCCACGCTAGATACATTTCAAGAAAAACCGTGTAAAAAGGTGTTAAAAAAATTAAGATTGGTTCCTTTAATTTAAAAACCCGTGTTATTTAAAATAATATAAAACCATCGTGTAAAAAATTAAAACCCGATAAATAAATATTATTAATATTACTTATAAATATGTATTTTAAATAAGAAAAAAATAACATTTACGACACGTTTAATGTGTTGATACCCAATGAAGCTTTTTATTATTACTAACATGAGTTGTTCTTAGTAAAACTGTTATCCACCTCTATGTTTTTTATTTCACAAGTTGTTTGTGTATTTCTTAATATCCGGGGATACAAATCTGCAGGTCTAATCAGAATTTTAAAGCTTGTACTAGGTTGGGATCATAAGTGAGAAAATGTTGTTCCATGCCCTTAGCAAATTGCAAGTCCTTGTGAATTAAAACAGCTGATAGTTGATAATTCTAAATATCATTTATCAACAGATAAATCATATAAAAATAAAGTCAAAATGGAATTTGAAAAATCGTTACTTAATCTATTAAATTTAAATATGTAAAGTGACACGTGAAAGTCAAGATATCGGTATTAAGATTAATTTTCATTGTATTCAAATGCATTTATTAACACGTGATCCATTAGAAGCTATAATTGTATAATAAATTATCATACTTCTTAAATATCTTTTTATGTATACGTACGTATGTATCAGGCTATGATCATTATCTTTTAAAGAAGTGAAGATATATATCCTTGCGTTGTAATTAATGACGTTTGAGCTTTTGTCGATGAATAAATTAACGAAGCACTTTCGTATGATATAATTTCTAATGGACCATTAGATAAATGTGACAGCTATTAGAAAGTGACATTGTCCGAAATCCTATTACGTTTGCTATGATTTATTCCGTGTTGAATAATATTTTTTTTATTATTTCCGAACGGTGTCAATTAATTCGGCAAAGAAAATTAATGAAAATCCGCTATTTGAATAGCGTGTAGCATAGATGTGACGCCCAATTAAATTATTTGCAAAAAGAAAATCCTCCACGGCAATTAAACGTATAATTAATTGAGTTTATATTGTAATAGTTTTCATTATTTGTCCCATGTAACGTAAAACAGAATACATTTTCGATCAATAATTGAACGTGCTGATATAATTATATATGCATTTAATATAGTTACCCTCACATCACGGTAATCATTATTGAAATTCGCAATTATTTTAATTTATGAACCATAATTTGAATAATCATCGCCCAATTAATTCATAGTTGTTTGAATTAATTATGCGCAATATATATTGTACACGTATAATTAATAAATTATGCATAATTAAGTACATCGTGATGATGATTGAAGTAAATAATATAATATTTTTAATTTCACGCTGTTTACTCGAATAACTGACGGATGCTGCGAGTCGATCGGTCCTGTTTTTTCTTTTAAATTTAAAGTGAAAGTCGGAACGTTGCATTCAATTTGCGACAGTATCGTCTTCGGCGCAATTATTTCGATTGCCCGCCATTCTTCGCGATCGATTCAATTGCGGGGTAGACAGCCAGCTTTAATTAAAAATAATCAATCAAACTTTTCGTATGGCTCTTTTAAGGAGGTCACGTGGCTAAAGAAATTGGCAATCGCGCCTTGAAACTGAAAGTCGACCGCCTAAGGTAAACACATGATGGAGTGTGTACTTCTTTTTGTCTCGGTCGCATCGGCCAAAGGCTGGACGTGAAAGCTTATTTAATTACAGCCGAGGTAGACAATGCCAGTAATCGTTTGTTTGTTTATGCTCTGACACGATTGCACCGCAAACTGGTAGCCGGCAATTGTCGGCATGATTCATGGTTTTCTTTGCGAATAATCGGAGGGTCGCCATCGATTGTTTTTAGAAGGGATTCTTACGTACTTGCATTATGCTTTATGTATTGATGCAGTTTTGTAGCCGCGTTAGGAATAAGATGTTGTTGTCGATGGCTCAATTAATGTTGTGTTCTTTTGCAGGTGTAGGTGTGATGACATGGTGGTGGGCGGTGCTGGTGGCGCTGGGCGCCGCCCCACTCTGGCCCGCCGCAGCTCAAGGAAGACCTCCAGGTAACATTACTATAATTACTAAAAATATATGTGTAAACCATGATTAATCAATTTTTATACATTAATATTTTAATCCTCAATCAAATTAATTTTAATAATATTCATTACTCTGGACCAAAATTATTATGTTATATCTGAACGAAAATTTTAAAGCATCATCTTTGGTGGATATATTTTTTTACATAGTTTTATGACTTGAGAATCATAATTAATTACTTAAACACGCTTAAGGTATTGGCTTATAATTAATTTATTACATTATTGACATTTCACACACGCAACCTTTCCGATAGCCAATAATCAAATCATAATACAATATAGCTACAAAATGTCAAGATATGTCAGGGACAATATGTAAAAATACAACAAAAAATATAATAATTATATTCTTGTCCGCGAATATTTATTTATCAAACCTTTTATGTGAAAGAAAACACTCGTCATTCAATTAAGTGGTAGTTTTTACTTTTTATTTTGAGCAGTAAAATTCTTGCATGCATAGATTTTCTTATTAGATAAATTTTAATTTTGTCCCTAAGCTTATAATCTTTGTTTTATTTTATTATGATCTTATGAATTTGATTTACATCTCAGTAGATACATTTTAAAAACTTTTCTGTTATTGTATTAAATACTTTTCGCATATAATCGTTTGTTGTAAAAGCTCTGCCGTTTAAAAAAAGCATATACAGTTAAACCACTAACACTAAAATCTGGATCGTGTAATTTGGAGTCGTGTAATTAGGGGAGTGAAACCGTCCGGTTGTGTGCGTATAGCCTGGCACAAGTTGAATAGACGGACGCTAGCCAACGTTTGACTGTATGTGAATGCGACCGCGCAGTTGGGGGATTTGCGGTAAATATTCAGCGCGTAATTCGGGGTAGTGTAATTGGGGGTTCCACTGTACTTCATTTTTATAAAACTAGATTAGCTTATTGACTATCTGCGAAGTTTTATATTTCGAGATACAGCAAGATTGTATTTTTATACAATATATATATGTATATTTTAACTAACTTTAATAAAAAAAAATAACTTATTTTCCAAAAAAATCGCAAAAATTCTAAGATCATAATTTTTCGGTAATTTGTTATTTTTTAGCAACAGGATAGTTATAATTACAATACATATACATTTACGTAGAAATAAAATTTCATTAAGAAAGAATCATGTGAAAATAACGTAAAAAAATATATATTTAACTTAAATAATATTGTTCTAGGAATTATTAATACTTCGAATAACTCTTTTCGACATTTTAATATATTTTAACTTTGAAATAACCAAAACGTCCACATTGGACGTAATATCGTCAAGTCTTTAAGTCTTTTCTGCAAATTTATGATTTTAGTTATTTTGATTAAATTTATCAATTTTCGAAAGGTTTGCGCTATTAGTAAAAAGTGGTTTGGAATGTTGTATTCTAAAAATATCTATCAAAATACAGTCGAGACTTGGGTATTGGATTTTTTATGTAGTAGAAATAATTGTACGACCGTAATAAGAAAAAAATATGAGAACTAAAATAATGCAAATAAAAAATAGATTTAAAAAAGTTCTCTAAGCATTTTTTGTAAAAAAAACGTTATAATTAAAATGATTAAAAATATTTAGCCTTCTTAGAGAAATGTATATATTATTTATTTCGTGTCTTAGAGCCAAATCATTTTATTCAGTAAACTCTCGAATGAACATTCTGATTTTATTTAGATGTTAACAATTTTTCCAATTTTGTTCATGAAATATAAATAACAATAAGTACAAAAAAACGTAAGCGCTATTAGAACTAGGACCTAAGAATTTTAATAAGTGTATTTAATAATGTATAATATACGTTAATTACAATTATTGTTAATAGAATATTATTGAACGATACATATTATCCGGAAAATACGTTTTTCCTGCCGGCTTTTCAACATCCGCGATAGATTGATTCAAAGATTGTAAAAGATCGTTCTACCCATAATTACGTCAGAGATGATGCATCTGTATTTTTTCGCTAACCAGAGTAAAGTTTTGTCAACATACATGACACCGTTACGCTAATATTTACATAGTAATTAAATCAAAAAAAATATTTGCAGTCAAAGCGCTCAGTTTTCTTAGACGAAATTGTTGTTTTTAGAATTGTCAAATCAGTTTTATATTCAAATTATTTTTACCATTTCACCTACCTACATTTTAAACTTAAAACAGCTTTCTGATATGTTTTTTTTTTACATAATACTATGCAATAGCGTAGATATATTTTGCATTTTAATTTATTTATTACGCTAAAATATATTTTTTTGTAGATTATCTGAAAATTACAATGCACAATATTATTAATATTTTTTAATGAAGCGTATAAATGATAATATGCTTCACTATCCTTGACCCATTTTTTTGAAATAAACGAACATCGCTCAACATCTTATCTGGAGCACTGGAGCTGGTTTTGTATGAACAAATAAAAACCAATTTTGCATACAAATTAGCAACGATGAAAGACTTGTCTGAATTAAACGAATTTCATCGTACACTGTAAAGGAAACGTTTTGCCAAGTCATCACGTGTTATTGAAATAGCTGCACTGCAAAGTAGCGACGATGGAATTGTCTGCGAATTATAATTCATAAAAAAGAATAATAAAAAAACACTTTCATATTAAACGGATGCATAAAAATCGCCAGTTAATCTCGATTTTCATATAAAAAAAAATATTCAGCATATTGAGAAGGATCTATTGAATGTGTAGAAAGTGGTTAGTGTCCGTACCAGCAGAATTAATTCGTTAATTATTGTGCCATTTTTTACCTTGTATCATTAGAGCTTATAATTATCGCCGGAGGCATATTACACGATCAATTTATTATTTTGGCAATACTTTGTGGGTCTCAAAATACGCCCATCTTGATGTGCGGTCTTCCATAGCTGATTGGAAGATGCGATAAACCGCCAAATGAGAGCCCTATAATAAATTAACGAAAAAAAATCATCGAACAATATAGTGATTTTAACTGTAACTCAAATCCTCAGGGCATCAAGTTCTATAATTTTGCGTATCTCTGATAGATATCTTATCCGCGAAAGTTTCATCGCATGCGTTGCCAATTTGCATAATTTTTTGCACCATTTCAACAGTACATTTCGAGATTATGAAGCTGGCGATGGAATGTATGCACATAGTTTGCTGGATCTGATAAAAATTATCATGCGGAAATCTGCGAATGCAACGCGCTTGTAGAAAGTCAATTGTCTATGCGGTGATAACTTTTCAGAGATATAAATTTTAATTATGGCGTTTAAATATGTAAAGCTATACGTGCGGATATAATACATATGAAAAAAATAAATGTGGAACTGGGATAATTCACATTTTTTCTCTATTATATCCATGACCATCGTAGGCCAAAATCCAATCAAATGCATGTCTCTCAGAATTCAATGATTGATTACGTGACGATCAAAACGATTCATTTATAACCCTATGTGAACTGGGCCAACATGGAAATGTACTCAAAAGGTTTTTACATATATCTAGTTTTATTTATAAAAAAATATAAGTACCTAAAAAAATTGGCTGAAATTTTTGTATTGTCATTCGCATGTTTTCGGTCATTTGGTATACATATTGTTCATGGAACTGAGTGTCGGCTAAGGTCCAAATCGGTCTTTCGCAAGTACAATCGATAACGATTTGCGGTTTAGTGCCAAGAAATGGGTTAAGAAATGTGTGTTACGTTTGTTTGTTAGCAGCCACAGCTGATTGTGAGAAATGTTACTGCACACTGACTTGCGGTTAACCTTTTTTATGCCGATACACTTTGATTTAATGGAGCAGTTAGTAAAAAAATGCTTCAGGCCTTTGTATACAGACTCAATGCAAAGGATGTTCATGGAGTAAATTAATAAATTATTTTAAAAAAAATGTTTTCGTTGATTTATTAACCGTTATATTACGGCATAAAAAATTTACAACTGAGCCTTTAATTCCTAAAATATATTTAATCTTAATGCATGACCATAATCAACACGTACTTTCTCTGAGAACCCTCTCCAAAAATTATTAAAAATAAAATATTTAAGTAATCATCGATTTCTTATCGACACAGAATAGTTACAATCTGAAAAAGATTTCTTTACAACGAGATTATATGTTTTCAGCTTTAAGAAAAGTCGAAACTCAAATGATTACGATTAATTCTAAATAAATTGCAGAAAAATATCTAAATTATTATTTGTTTTATAATATTCTATTAAAAAAGCAGTGGTTTTATCTCAGTTAAATTAGAGTCTGTTCTCGACTTACGATGGGTTTCAGTTTGCTGCATTGGACGTAAGCCGAAACAGTCATAAATCGAATTTCATATAAAAAAATAGAAATAATAGGCAGTAAGTTATTTACGTGAATTGTTTTTATTTCTGATTACTAATTTTTAACTTCATATGAATAAGTAAATACATAATATATTTAATAAAATTATTCGGAAGTAATTGCATCATCTGTGCTACTTATTGGTGATAGATAGAATTGCGATTTTTCACCAATAGTTTTTTTGTCTTTTTTAAATCTATGATAAAAGATTAAATATTATGATAACAGACGAGTGAATGCTTGCTGGATGAGATGGTGTACCTTCGAAGATCTATGGATTCGAGTCCATATATTTTTTTAATACTATCAGTAATCTGGGCAAAAGCTGAAATTAATATATTTTTTACAACTGCTTTTTTGAGTAAATCGTTCTTCCTGAATCTCAATTCTGTGTTGGTTTGTGAGTTCCTTAACATCATTTTACAAAGATTGAATTACACCCTTGTCTTCCAGATCAAGTTGATTGACGTTGAAGCAATTTGTTTAATAATATTGGCTATCTCCTCGTTCTAATTATTTATATTAAACTTTATATTGTTAACCTAGCCGTGTCGATAGAGTTATATGTCCCAAACTTTCTATTCTTTAGACTTTGTATTTGTATAAAAAGTCTAAAGAATAAATATTATATATAGTAATAATCATTGACCTTTATTATCTGCAATTAACAATGCGAATAAAATAAAAACATCAATATTCGCTTCTGTTGCCAGAGGCGCAATGTTTTTTCTCACTCGCATCCGGTACGATTACCGTGAGAACTCGGCGGTCACAATTTCGCGGCGTATCCTAAGTCTGAGGCGGGACATCGCCGAGTACGCTTGTCATTTACTCGAGTTATACTCCAAAGCACATATAGTATTTGAAAGAGACTGATTTTTCTTCGTTTTTTTTCGTCGTAAGTGCAATTGGTCATAAAGTGAGACCTGATTGTATTTCATTTCTTGATTTTTTTTTAAATTGCTCTTTTTTTTATAAATATTAAACATCAATTGACTATTGTATAAAAAAAGAGTGCTGGAAAAAATTCAAGAAAAATTAGACATGCTCTTAAAAAAATCTCTAGTACTTTCATCACAATCGCTGATCTCTCAAGATACCTTTACGGATATCATACTTTTTGTCCATCATTAGATATGGGATATAATCATACTTTTTATCTACCGTGAAAGAATATGATCATATCTCTTCAATATTGAAAAAATATTGTCCTCATGTTTTTTTTTCATCTTTTCATTTCAACTAGATATAACGAAGTTGTTTAGTATCATATCCGGGGGTTAAGCAATAACGTCGGTGTTGTTTTTAACAAAAAAATCAACACAATTAACAAGTCGTCCATCATTTTATTAGAATAATCATATAAATTTTCAATAAATGCTATTCACTGGATTGCAATAGCGTATTTTACATCCTATATAACCGTTATTTTGCATAACTCCTTTCAACCATTAATGAAATTCAATTTGTAATATTATATATAATAAGCCATATTTAGACAAATATTAATATCCATGATAAATAAGAAATATATTAAATTTTACTTAAATGTCTATGATATATGCGGAATTTCAATTATGATATATTCTTGTTATAATTATTACAACCTTATTTAGCTGCAAATTTAAAATTATCAAGACAAGTGTACCTTATAAAAGCCCTCGGAATTCCGCATAAATTGTTTAATCAAACCTCATAAATCTATATTTTTAAATTAAGACACATTCTATGTTATGTTAAATATTTATAATAAATGTAAATGTATTAAATATTATTCTTTTGAATTTCCCTGACATTCTAATCAGAATGGCTGATACAGGTGTCTCAAAATCACCATAAAATCGATTACTATAACTATATTACGATTTTTTGTAATGCATAGTTACTGATCTAAGTTGGTCAAATCATTTTCGCATATGCTAATATAATAATAATACAAGATCGACGCATCTCGCATGTACGTACGTGTACATGATTTGACAATGATTCCTAAATCGGATATCGATGATTATGGCCGATACATCAATGCCAATTTCTCCGCATGACAAAAATGTTACAAGTTAAAATGAAGAGGCACGCGATGCGGCATGTGACGCGACATGACATGACATTGTTGTATCACGTACAAATCATGTACAAGGAGAAATCGGTAGAACGCGGATGAGGTTTGCGGCCCAACGCCGCCTCGGCATTGTCTCTTGTGTCGTTGCTGTCCCTGGCCATTGTCGATTGTGTCCGACAATATGTTCGAGATGTCGGCTTTGTTGTGTCGGCGTTTTTATTTTTATTCGTAAGTGGCAGAATCGTCGGGATTTATGGTTTGGCACGAATCCATAGAAAGGGGATGTAGCTTTTATTTGAAAACGTATTTATTATTGGCAGCTTTCTTTCTAGTAAATATGGCGATTGAGCTCGAATTGAAATTGGATTATAGAGTCGATTGTTTGAGATGATAAAGGCGAACAATCGCACATATGTCGAGGCAGGCCATTGTAGTAACAACGCGGATATGAAGTAACCATGCACACATGTGAATAAGCACTAAAATACCAATCGTGCAAGTGTCATTTGAGCTGATTGTTTCCGTGATCCACTAGGGGCTAAGTCCTAGACTACCTAGTACTAGTACTAAGTACGTAAAACAATGAGAACAATCGAACGTTATACAAACACGTGTCGAAACATCACTTTCTCTACCGAGGTGTCCTAGCAATTTTTAGTAATGGTTTTCTATTATGCCGTAATATTAAAAATAATCTAGACTCATTACACAGAATAAAATATATTATTTTATCTCATGCCGTCTTGATTTTAATAAAAAAAACAATTAATTATATTATAATGATCATTTACAATCAGTTTCACTTAATCTATTTATTATAACGTTTATTAATATTTTTTTAATTAATAGAAATTTAATATTGCCACATGCATACATCTGAAAACAGCGTTTCATTGATATATTCGCGAGAAAAAATTGATTAGCGATTGTGTCAAGATTAAACGATTATTGACCCGCGAACGAAAGTTATTGAAAAAAATTGACCACTATTGTGAATATTGATGAAAAAAATATATGCGAAAAAAATTGATGAGAATTTATCGTTCTTCATGATGCAGTAAATCTATCGCATGTTGCCAATAGTGAAAGCTATTTTTTTAGCAATATTTGACACACAAAAAAATAATAAATAAAATTGAAAGTGAATATTATATGTAAAAAATGATAATTTTCATATAAATGATAAATCACCGTTAATGTTATTTTCCGTTAGGAAGAATTTCGATCTATTCGTATATTTTGCATGTAGGCGTTTTGTATCCATTGCTGCATAATACGCCGTTTAAATATTTACACATCAATCCCGAATTGATTGATAATAAATATTATGGAATTGATATATCACTGTGAGAAAAACTAAATCTGGCAATTCCGGCAATAAAAACTATGAGCGTTATGATTTTTTTCCTCGGCGGTCCGTTTAAATCTTCATTTGCGTTATTCTTATGAATAAATTGCAAACAATTTGCAATGCAAATTATTTTTTTATGTGCGTGGAAGTTGTCACGATTATGTGTCATATTATGCCCGATTTGGTAATCTGATTAAGAATGATGTGTGTGTAATTTATGCATAATATACATATGAAAAGCTTTAGAAATGGGATTAGTTTTATTCTTCTAACGGAAACTAAATTAAATTAATGTTTATACTAAATTCAATTTGTAAACGAAATATTAAAAATATATTTTTGAAACATTATTTGTTTAAAATAAATAAAAACCTATGTATTTCATTTAAAAAAATGATTTTTATAAATAATAAATTAACTGTATATTTAAGTGAGTGGGTAGTGATTTATTATTATTTTTAAATAAAAACTAGTTAAATATATTCAAAATAGAATGCAAACTTGTATTCGGGTTATGCAGAATATTCTCCATTATATTATATTATTAAATTGATATCAAAAACAATAACGGGTCGCTAAAAACAAATCGAGGAATTATCGATGATAAACTGTAATGTTATAAATACATAACCATCTTTTTAATTAAATTTTCCGATATTTACAGAAATAAAAAACAATGAAAACTATTTAAATTTGAACATTCATGTATAATATATTATAAGATAATTTACTTGAAATCTTAATCTTAATGTTTTAATAAAATATGTAGATATGTAGTCATCGATTATACATAATTTGGGATCCTTTTTTTATTTTAATCTCATTTTAAGTAATAAAATTCAGTATTAGGATAGGTTAACTTTCGCGAAGTAAATCACAGAACATGATTTTTTCTCTCTGTAAAGTTTAAGTGTACTAATTTTTATTTAGGATTTTTTTAAAATAATTGTTTATTTACTTAATTTAAAAAAATATGCCGAACGTTGTTTTACTATGCATATAAAAATATATGGAAAGTCTTAACCAATTTAAAGATTCTCTGTAAAAGAAATTTGAAAGCTTCTGTAAAGTTATAATTAAAATAAACCACAAGATGCCAATAAACACTAAGACATTGTCTCAAGAAAATCACGTGTATAATCGTCCAAAAAGAAAATCATGCATATGGTGACGTTATTCAGACATTTTTTTAAAGCGTATTAAAATCATTAAATTAAATACAATGTCTTCTTGACTTACGACGTGGTTCTGTTTCTTCATCGTAAATCGAAACGGCTGAAGTTTATTGTTTATATTTCAGATTCCTAATTTTTAACTCTATATAAATAAACTATTATTATATTAATTGTACACAATATATTTATAAAAATAATTTTCGATTATTTTCATTATCATCTAATTATTTCCATTGGTGACTCCTAAGAAGTTTCAGTGATCTCAGTGAAGGTTTTCTTTTTATTTTATGTAAACATGTCGAGGTCAGTTCATATTGTTTTTTGTTTCTTTTCTACATAAATTTGATAAAAACAGATAAGTACTTGCTGTATGAGGTGATGTTACATCGGAAATCTATCAGTGTCTGAGTTTTAATTTTTTTTAAAATTTCATTACAGATCTGTGCAAAAGATGCAACCATGTATTTTAACACATTATTTTAGTTCATCTATTTCTCTTTTTTCCTGTGATTTTTTTATGTCATTCAATCTCAATTAAATCTTGGTTTATGAGTTCTTTGACATCATTTTCATGTTGAGTTACGATTTCATGCTCAACTTTCAGAATAAATTAATAAACAGTACAAAACTCTTCCACTTTCTTATCCCTATTAAAATTCATATAAACCAGTGTTATGGCTTTAAGGTAACATGCATACTATTTTTATAATGTAAGTTAACCGCCACTGAGCTAAGTTAGTAGTCGGATAGGTGTCCGACGAAAATTGTGAATTCAGGAAATTCTTTATAACATGTTTTATAAAAAAAAAATGGAATTAATTAATTTAATGTCATCTCTCCTTCATTGAATTAATTTCAGTCTAACTGAAAAAGTACTATATTAAAAAAATACCAGTTTCGTTGTTTCACACTGGTGGAGGGATGGGAGGAATATTTAGTGTGAGAGACTTATTCCTCTTGCATTTTTTAAATCTTAATTAATTAAATAAATAAATATTGTTGATAATTGTTGATTAACAGATATCAATTTATTTTTCCTTGACGAATTCGTTTATTGTTTCTTTTTTTAAATATGGTTGACATAGTAGAATTGGACAGTGGTTTTGGTAAATTATTTGGATTTTATTTTTAATGTATTATAGTTTTAATTATTATCAATGCAAATTATTTCCAAATTGTTCAGTTTATAATATTATCGAATCAATTGCCATTTTTATCGGATTAAGGAAAATGCTATTAACACATTGCCTACGGGGCGAATCGCGGTAAAGCTTGTGCTGGGGCGGGGCGCATTCGCCAAAATTTGGTGAAACGTCGGCCTTTACAAAAAAAAATCATAACTCTTTTATTAATCAAGATGTTGAGCCCAAAACTAAATTACTTGAACTTCAACATTTGCTGGATAGTTAATGTAAAAAAAAAAAAATTCGAAAGCAGGAGTCACTAAACATTAGCTATCATATTAGCGTGTGTTATGCGCGCCCCGGACATATACGAATACGCTTTTGACGTGGAATCCACGTCCCCCGTAGGCAATGTGTTAATGTATATATTAGACTAAATGCTGACAATTCCTCGATCTCAAAGTAGCTTCCAGTTAAATGTCACAATGATTCATGGAAATATCTGACAGACCAGTATTTCTGGTATTTTCTTATACATATAAATATTTTTTAAATTGTATATTATAGATATGCCGACTTGTAATTAAAACTCACATAACAAAATAGCGAAAAGTCATGGGTGGAGGAAATTCGCGTTCACTGGACCCATCCATGACTGGATCAGCTGGCTGGTTGGCTGGCTGGCTGGCTGGCTAGATGACAGGTCGACTCGAGTTAGCTAATAAGTCATTCAACTCTCGCCATTCATCTCGAGTCTCGGCCACTTTTTGCTCGAGTGACGATCGCTAAGCGCCGCTGCCTCGTTAGACCCAACATCGTGATTTGTTAGTGACCTCCACGACCCTTGCATTGACTACCTGTACTCTACTGGCCGACGATTGACGGACATCAATTTGGCCAGCAATTTTTTTCTTCAAACTTGAAGATCATCGACCTTAGCCACCTCTATAAAAGCATCAGTTTTAATTATTAATGGATATGCGTATGTGCGGGAGTCTTAAATTGAATAAACCGCTACCACGTATTGAACATACATGACATGGACCGATCGTTTTTAAATTTTATTTTATTAACGTGAATATATAAATAATTAAGAGCTTAATTTTTCGCCACTCGACCATACATGTGCGTATTTGAATAATTCATTCGTGTCCATACTAAAAGTGTCAAATTAATAGACAAAAATAAAAACATATACGAGAAGAATGATGGAATGTACAGAATTAAGCTGTCAAATAATATTTAATAGACATTTATTTTCGAAATAAATACGTCTACTTTCACATTAGTATTTAGTAAATCAATTTTCTTTGTCGAATAATAGTTTGCACGTATTCAGGAAGTTTTTCATTCCAGCCGAATGAAAGTTAATTGATTCGAATATAATAATGTTACATATCGAATTTGAAAGTTTTTCTATATATTCAAATTGAAAAATGATGATATTTTTTTGCGCAAAACTGGGACAATATATAAAATATTTGACCCAATATTTTAGATCGACAATGCATTGACTGTACAGAGTCATTGTGTATTTTTTCATTATGCGAAGGTTGTTATAATTTTTTTTACGTTGCAAATTTCACTCGATTAAAAATCGGAAGCCATTTTCATTTTCAATGGAATTTCTACTTATTATATTGCCGACGAAAAAAAAATTTACGCACACGTGTTAACGGTTTACAAACTCATGCTAATTGATTGAAACATATGCAGAATATAGCAGATAATGGAGAAATACCGTGGGATGTGTCTTATTGTGGCATGATATAATTACGGTAATATTTTATTGATATAATTAGCATAAAATTTGCATTTAAATAAGGTTATAAGAAATTAGACGCAATATTAAAACCCGTATCGAATGCGATTAGAGATCATAATTAAAATTCTTCATATAGCAACGGATACTTTGAATTTATTATCATTTAAATTCGACACGGATTTTAAACGATTGTCTAAATATGGCTTTATAATAATAATTTTAATGTTCGTATATAATATTTTTAATTAAATGTACAATGACAAGTTTTGATGCTTTATAATATTCAGAATTAAAAATTTTTAGACTACATTTTTCACATTTAGGTGGCTCAGCGATCTTATACATATGGAAAAATTACTCTTATTGCGACTACTTCCTTTATTAGATAAAAAAACACAAATTAAAGATCTGCCAACTTTTAAAACATAATGATAGAATTACCGGAGGAGCTAAATTCTATAACGAATCAATACGTTTGAGAAGTGCTTTAAATTTTGCTTCTCATCAAGTGATGTATACTCGAAACGCAATAACAATTTTAATATTCCTTCTCGTCGCTGCTGTTTTCTAATCCCAAGAAAAGCTTCCTTTTAGAATTGGACACAAAATCATTAATATTTTATAGCAGATTTTCCTAGATTTTACCTTAGCTCAATAATATGTTTTCAATTTTTGTTAAAATTTATGTATATTTCTTGATACTGATCGTAAATAATTTTTAAATCTGAAACTTAGCGTACGTTCGATATTGTCAATTTACCAGCCAATTATTAATATATAACTTCAGCAATATTATCAAAGGTAATTAATAGGGTTTGTCTGAATCATTCATAATACTGATATCATTTTTAAAATACGATTTATTGGTTTCAAATACCATTATAATTAGGTCTTTTTTGTCCATTTCTTAATTAACGAATAACTTGTTATTGTTGGCTAGTTCTTAATTTTTAAATTCATCTCCCAATTCAGTCGTTGGAATTAAATTGCCACGTTTAACAACTTACATGCATTTTTGTTTCCAGCAGATTTTTAATCCATTTTTTCTGTATTTTTTCCCTCAAAACTCATGATAATTTTAATTCAATATAAATTTATGTGACTCAGAACGAGATATTCTTTTTCTTTAGATTTGTATTGGTTTTTTTCCATGAAATTTTAATAGAAAACTAAATTAGGACACAGTTTATTTGTATAAAATTAATCAATCTACAACAATGGAAAATTAAAATTAGTTAGATTATTATTATTATATAACAATAAGTTATTAAAACATTTGCCATTTTTTTCTTGAATATAAATTATGTTTTTAAAAAAACCACTGCTCACTCCCACAAGTTCATACATGAAAACATATTTTACCAGACGTTCCTCGCGTTTATCAGCTAATAATTGATGTAATCTAAATTTATATTCGTCAATAAATATTGGATTGGAGATTAAAAAATAAAATGTTCCAATATTGGAACTCATGACAAAAATGTTTAGAGTTGACATTTTAATTTCATTGAATGCAATGTGGATTGGATTATTAAGGATTTAGCATCTGCTTTTAATATATTTAAAAACCACGTTAAAGTTAAACCGCATAAATCATAAAACAAATATTGAAATAGTAATAAATAAGTATTTTTTTGTTTTCTGAAATATTTAAAACGGTGTTTAAAATTTATTTCATGCGTTTTGTAGATGAGTTTCAAAGGAAACTGTATTATGGACCATAAATATGCTAGTTTCAATGATATTTTTTTTAATACAAAGTGGAATTTAAAATAAATAAATCTGTGTACTGTTTAGCCTTGATCATAAATTTCGGTAATATTAATCAAGATAGCATTGTAAACGATTTTTTTAAATTATTTTAAACTGATTATGCGTTTTTTTATTTGTATATGATGTATAATATGTATGAAAAATAATAATAATACATAGACTAGTCTCTCGCGACTTTTTTCTGTTTTTATGAATAAAAATCAGCTGAACGATTTATATATTTTTTTTATAGTATAATCATTGGATAAATTAAATATATTTCTATCACATAACTTAATTTTTGCGTAGACGTAAAAGTGAAGTGAGTGTGGCCGCAATCGCTTTTTGATTTTCGTCTTCCGTCCGAAACACAAAATCTATAAAAGTGAACACAATTTTTTTCCAATTTAAAATGTGTCCAAGACGTGTCATTCGATAAAATCTGGCCATCATTCAAATATAATAACGATTACTGACTTTCTATTGACGTATGCGTATTCGGGTCAGTTTTTAGGTCGACACACGTCTTTGCGACAAAACGGAGATGGCATCAGCTCGGAAATGTCCAAGAGAAACGCCCACCCGAATATTTTGGCAGAACCCAATGGTCAATGCATCGATTTTCCTGTCTTATCTAGGCGCGATACAAAACTAGTTATATACGGTTTGTGTTAAATGGCCATTAATCTTGGCGACAAAATAAATTGACTCGCAGGACGGTAATGCGGTCAAATATGTGATTTATATCGTTTCAGGAACAATGCCTTGTAATGGGAAAACTTTAAAAATGCAGTGTGCACAATCGAGCTATAGCAGTGGCTATCGGTCCCTGAAATCTATGTAAAAAAGCTGTGGACATAAAACTGACCGAGTAGTATAGTTGCATTCCACTAAAAGTATGAAACATGGGATCAGATATGCAGTTGTCACTCATAGCGGAATGTGTGATTTGTGGTTTAGTCATTATAATAAATATAATATGTGGGTAATATAATATAATTGGATATTTTCTATAATTGCATAAGTCAAGCAGTTTTAACCGTTGCATGCATTAACAATTTAAATAAATTATCCAAACTCAATTTATTAGCAATTTTAAAATATTTTTTTCTTAAAACTAATTTATTTTAGAATTTCTAGTTTTTTTTTATATTAAAAATCTATTAAAACAAAATTATAACAAAATAGATAGATTTACTAATCATTATGGGTGGCTTATTTAAATTTCTGTAAAATAAATTGCGATTTAAATGCTGTTTATATTTAAAACTATCATTAAAACTACGTAAATTAACAATTATACTGAAAATAATAAGCTATTATTATATACTATTATTTATAATTAACCTTTTCTGCTCTGTGGCTCAGACGTATTGGCCTCAAAGATTTTTAGCAAACAACTTAAACCAAGTTTTTTTTATTTCATTTTAAAAAAATAATGTCTTCTATTAAATTGTTTATTTTTGGTAAATCCTGAATCTTTGGAATACTAATAAAACATCTATAGTAGGCTTGGCCAAACTTTTAAGCTGTAGATCTGCACCAATATATTTATAATCAAGACAAGTAATAGAAAAATCTTTTTCTAGATATATATTATTTATTATCTTGACAAAAAATAGTATTAATTTAAAACAGACACATTTTCTAGTTTGTGATAATTTAATAAGGTGGATAAAACTGTTTCACATTTTTCAATATTTAAATTAAATTTATTCCTGCTCTTTAAATTATTGTTTTTCTTGTTGAGGTTTTATTTCAACTGAAAAAAGAGTAAAAAATATAATAATACTTATACCCACACTCCGTACTTTGGGAAGCCTGATTTCCTAAAGAATAAAATATTTTTATAAAATATGGATATTATGATAATATTTTAAATAGACCTATCTAAAAAACGGCGAAAATTGTCAAATATTGTATTAAATAATAATCGCAAGGATTTAATTAATTAGAATCTTGATTAAAATATATTGTACGAAATGATCATCACTTAAATACTATCTTATATTTTAGAAAAAATTGTTACATAAGAAATAAAATATTGATTATCGAAAAGTTATTAATTTTAAAATTAATAGGAGGCTAATAATTATGTTATTTAATATAAAAAGAATTTAATACTATTCATCATCATTTTTTTGCCGTATATGAAAAAAGCTTTTCTCAATATTTGATTTAAAAAATCTATTGACAATGTTATATTCATCTGATAAATACTTGTTTATTATTAGAATAAAAGTTAGGCTACTGATTAGTTTAGTTAAACTATTTTATTAAGTTTATTATCACAAAACTAGATTTTTGAAATGTGTATAAAAAATTGATATAAATAGTAAATTTGATAAATTAACAAAGGAATAATTGATAAGGTTTGAATTTGATATTGGCATATTTTTTTAAAACGGATACCGTGCAAAAAAACAATTAAATGTTTTTAAATATAGTGCAAAATTATTAATATTATTTATGCTGTATCATAAATGATATTATCGATGATTTATGTATTATAGATTTGATATTCAGTAACGGCAAAAATCGAAACATCATTGCTGAGGGGGCGAAGCCCTATTATCCCCGGCTAAAAATTCTCATACAAAAATAATCGATAATTTGTTGTATACCAGTCAAGCATTGAACGAGTTTCAACATGTAAACGATGATTTCACAGAATCATCAATAGCTCCGAATGCATAATACGAGATTAGGATTTGGCCTTTTGCTAATGACGCTCATTGGCAGCCAACTCCTTTCGGCGCTAATAATTTAATCGACCGAAAGAGCTGTTGGATCGATCCAACGGCGGTACAGATAACGATTATTTAAAAGCCTTTGTGTCGGTTAGTTATCGCAAAGAATTACCAGTGTTAAAAGCCGAATAAATCACTAGCGGCAAACGTATGCGTATCGACTGGCGTTTGACCTCTGGCGTGATGCGGTAATAAAACGCGTTGTAAAATTGTAACAATGGAAAGTATCGAGAATGAAGGAACGTGTCAATAAAAAAGGGCTCCGAATATTTCACGAAGAAAGCTAATAATGACTCGATGACCTTTCCGTCGGGGGCCATATCATAATTTACAATATTAGAAATTTTCACCACTGAATACCATAAATCAAAGTAAATCAATTATGTTAAACAGTATATCGCTGATTTCGGCACTCTAACGCGCTTGCCACCGGTCGAAGAACCTATAGACTATATTTGTTTGGTCATAAATCAGCGTTTTGTTACCTTTTAAAAATTAATTAGACATGGAAAAGCGCAGGTGTTTTCTCCGAATTATTTATAACTGATTCGTTGGCTATTGTTGGGTTTAGTAGAGAGTTGATTTTATTACGGCCAAGTGAGTAAACTTCGCCATTGAAGAGGTGCCAACTAATTCGAAACACTTTCACGCGGAGTGTGTACAAAATAATATATTATAGCAAAAATTGCACACAATTTTAAATTATCGAAGAAACGAATTCAATATTTTTGTTAAAGTAATTATTTTTTAATCCATTTTTCAAGTCGAATAATTTCGAGACAGTCGTATAAAGAGAAAATATATCGGAATTTTTAATATAAGCCATATATTTGATATATAATTTGCAGTCAAAATTTATGGTCATTAAAACGTAGTAATTATCTAGTTGTTTTTTTTGTTGTTATTGTAACTCATATCCGGAAGTGACTACTACTACTACCGCTGCCGTCCGGACGATGCGGATCGTATATTACCCGGTATCTGGGTGACACAGTTTCAGATTTTAGCACTTGCCGATATTGTCATGAACAATCCTAATTCGCACTTGTATTTAATTATAGTAATAATGATTGGATGGAGAAGCCATTAGCGTGATGAATCGATCATTCACACGGCCGACTAATTTAGCTCGGTGCTCTCGACTCGAGTATTGTGCTTGAAAAATGCGGCAAAAAAATTAGCGATCGTTGTCATAATATTGTTTGTTTTTGGCAGGTTACCAGATATCGCGAAAACCGTGCACGGTAGGCGGTGCACGTGGCACGTGCATGTTCGTGCAGGACTGCTTGCGAGGCTCCGGCCGGCACGTCGGAGTCTGCGTGGATGGCTTCATGTTCGGCTCGTGTTGTGCAAGTGCAGATCAGACCAATGACAACTCTCCGACCACGCCCGTCTTTCCCGATCGCTCGACGACTTGTAAGTATTCGATTTATATTATTTACTACAAGGATTAAGACCTCGAACTCTACCGGGGAAAGGAGGTTCTCACCAACGACATAACATAACAATTAGTGTTATAACTTGTAGGTAACATATATATTATTACATGCTAATAATATGAATTCAGGGAATTCTTTACAACATTAGCCAGGAGGTATGTAAGAGGAAGCGACCCATTACTTTCGTATGTTTTATAAAAATATTTATGTAGGTAGTTTAGCGCTTTGGGTTTTTTTAAATTAATTGCCATCTATCCCTCATTGAGTAAATAATTATAAAACAAATAATAAAAGTTTAAATCTAACTGAAATATTAAAAATTAACCAGTGTCGTGGTTTGACACTGGTATAGATTTTAGTCTCAGATGGGGTGATATTTGATATCAAATTTATCTACATGGTCCTTCAAGTGGCTGAGCAGAGAAAATGAAAATAAGTGCTAGGAATAATATCTTAAAATAATGCTATGTATGGATGCATTTAGGGCAGAGGTTTCCAAACTTTATGCTACCACGCCTCCCTAAAAAGATTTTTTTTTTTTCGCGCCTCCCTCCCTACTTTTAATTTTTTAATATATATACCAATACTAATATAGACACGTTTTAAATAATAATAACTTTATTTCAAAAAAAAATATTGTTATAATTACATATAATTAACAGAACAATAACAAGGTTTTGCATGTTTTAGCAAAACAAACTAAATACGAACATGTACATACATATGAACATTTATTTTTATATTAAATTACTAACCAATCTAACGCACCAAAATGTAATGTAAAGGATGTTGCTGTAGGTATATATTTATACATAGGTTCACAAAATGAACAAAACCATTAAAAACAGAGAGCAAAACCATTATAACATGATTTTCACATAAAACAAAACCATAATAATGAATATTTACTGCAAATCATTGTGACTTCTGCTGTTGCCTTTCAGAGATCAGTTCAGAAATGCACGGCTTTACCTTGGCAAGCATAATACTTCCCCCTCACCAGAAAAAAAATATAATAATATATTATTTAACAAAGTGAAAAAAATGAGCCGCGCAGCGAAAAATTTTGATATTTGATAGGAGATTTAAAAATTGGCAACTTTCTTAACTTGCATTCCGGTAATTTTTTGATAACACGTGGTACACGAGATTAATTGGAGTAATCGGATTTTTGTTTATCGACAATGATAATTGAATACATTAAAACAGTCAAGCAATGCCAAAATCTAACAGCTGTTTCTAGATCTTGTTGGTAAGGTTTAACGAGCCACACAACCAAAGACAGATCCGTCCATCTATAGGGCTTAACTAAGGGTTAACCCAGAGGTTCCCAATCTTTTTGGGTTTACTCCCTTAAAACATCAGATTTTCCGCGGCTCCCTTAATACATGAGATTTTTTTTCAAAATTGTTGACTTTCTTCTATGCTAAATAGTGGACTAATCTAAACGTAAATAAATGTTAATTTAAAAATAATAATCACTGAACCAATTTGGTCAATTGACACTAGTGCGAAATCTATCTACAAGATTAATTCTAGAATTTGCTGAATCTTTTGTGGGTTTAGTGTTTTGTTAAGTCGTTAAACCTTTAGATTATTATTAAGATATTTTTGACATATTCTCATATATAGATAACGCCATCACAATCGTTTTCCTGTTTATTAGAGAATCATGATAAATAAAGTTATTGACTGTCTCGAATTGCGTTCTAGTTTGATTCCTTGATCTACAATTATGATCTATCAGGGCTTAAACTTAGAAACCCCCTTTCTAATCGATATAGTAGCGATTTGTATCGTCCTGATTTGCTATCAATCCATATTTATTATATTATTTAAGTGTTAAAAAAATAGACGAATTTTTGTCATATTTCTAGAGATTTTTCAGATGTATCATAGAATACGTTAATCACGTTGTCACTAATACGTCACTTAATACGTTGTCACTACTCATGAAAGATTACGAGAAAGTGCAATAAATATTTAAAAAAAATATACAAGCGCTTCTTAAACGTTTAATAAACATCAAATTAATATACTTTATATTATTTTTATTAATACTAAAAATAATATTTAATATTTTAAGCGATTTGTTTCCGTTTAGAGGTGGATGGGCAGATTTTCCGGATTCAGAATATATTCTTCTCCCCGCGATGTTTTTAAAGGTAATCCATTTTTCATCCCCAGTTATCATCCGGTCCAAGAAGGGTTTGATTTTGTTTTGTGCTAGCAGAAATCTGCATATGATGAGTCGATCGTTCAAATTGCTCTCACCTAACTCATTTCCACACCAATCCCAGTTTCCGAATATAGTCCGAAATGGTTTATTGAGCATAAATGAGCATGTTAGAGCAAAAAAGAATTTTGCTCTAACATGACCTTGACAGAACTTTCCGGTAGACCTAATATATGTGAATCCAAACTATTTTAATTTTAATCGTATTTCCGTTTTGGTCTGTTCATAAATTTAATATTGATTTTTTGTAAAATACAGTTTTTACATCATTTTCTCGTATCACTAGATTTTCTTGGCATCTCCTTACGTTGAAGTTCCCGTCTTTAATTAAGTATTAATTGATTGCTCATTAGTAAGACGTAGAAGATGTTTAAATGTGTTGCATAGTGTAAAACCAGTCTAAATTTTTGCGGAACACATATTCAGGTTTCGCGGTACACGAGTGTTCCGGAAATTACAATTATTGGGGAGTGAATTGTATTCTCAAGAGATACACCATCGAAAGTTGCCACAGGAGACAATGAATTATGCAATTCGCGATCGAACAGATAACACCCATTCACCGTCTGGATAACGTCTGCAACAGAGTCGCATATACGTGTACCGTATTCCAGTCATGTTCAACATTTTCGCACGAGGGGTCATCCGGCTAGACTCGGCGATTGAATGAATGCGTAATCGGTCGGTGTTTGCATAATTCGGGTGCCGTTACAAAGAAACAGCTGATGATGGGCGGCCGCGTCGCAAACTCCGCAGATTAATACACCGAGAGCAACTCGAGCATGATGGATGATCGCTTTTAATAGGAGCGTAAACGCCACTTTGATGGCGGTTGCCGTTCCATACGATTCGTTGGGAAGCGTTCACTTTCCGGGATCGTTTACAGGCCGCAAAGCTCATCATAAAAGCTCTGCAATCTCGCATTTTTATGCCCGCAACTGTACATTTTGATAATCAAAGCGTAATAAGCGACTGTTATGCAAATTATGCAATTTGCACGTGGCCGTGCAACGTGTTGAATCTTTGATGCGAAAGGTTAATTGATGCAGCATGAAAATATTTTTTTTTGAACGATGATTTGTGTTTTTACTGTATTTGCGCGAATGGTGCAACCGCCGCTCTGGCTCATGTACAAATTCGACAGACACGACACGGGTTTCCGGCGACGGGCTCGAGTTACCCACGGGCTTTCTTCAAACACTCATACGTGTAAAACTTCTAGTTCCATATCTTAAACTGTTTGCCGAGTGTGGCTGAGTATTCCATATCGCACTAGGCCCAATGTGCACCAAGTCGAGCGTTCAGCTCAGATACTTGCTACGTGATGTTTATACTTTGGTGAGTCGGCTTACAGTTAAATGCGGGTATTTTCAAATGATTTTATTTGCCTTGCAGTGCGGTTAATTTTGAAACGGAGTTTCGTTCTTTGATATCTTTTCGAATTGTGTTCAATTATATATCGATCAAATCTAGATGAAACTGACGAGCTGCATTATAATATTAGGACAACCAGAAAGAAATCGCGCATATTTTTATGAATGTAATTTTATTTCATATTTATTTTACACATACTATAATTATTGGAAACTGTTTCACATCTCCTTTGTAGTTTTTTAATTGTTTTGAATCGAAATACTCGTTCAAGTCATTTTTGTTTTAGATATATTCATATTTTAAGTTTTGTGCACATGTTTTAAAAGTACACATTTAAGTGTGTCCAATGGATTTGAAGAAAAAGTAATCGAAAGGAGCAAAGTCTGGGAAATATAAAGGGTACGGCAGAACCTTCCAGTTATACTAATGCTTTTTTTCTTGGGTCATTCTTGTTTTATGAGAGCCTTCATTATTGTAGTGAAGAGTTATTTCCTTTCTGGTACACAGCATTGGACGTTTGATTTTCATTTTTTAGTTTAATTTTTACAATTGTTGACAATAAACATCTGCATTAATCGTAAGGACTTTTTGGAATAAAAAACCAAGCTATCGGGACTTATTTATCTCTAAATGCATTCTGGTGTAAAGAGGAAATAAAATTCTTTGTCGTGACAACAAAGAATTGCATTTGTGTTTCTCCGCTCTTATTTGTTATCATTGACAATTCGTGCGATGTCCAAATTCCCATTTTATTCGTCCAAATTCCCATTCTACAGTAAACCATTGCGATTTGAGTCTCTGTGATAATTCCTTGATAGTTAATCTAGGATTCGACTCGACCAGGATCTCAATATTTTGAAAGATGGTCCAGATTCAGGTGCATCTTTTAGATTTCTATTTCTTGATACATACATTTGAAACCTTAATTGAAATCTACGTACTGTCAGCACTTCACAATAAATTTATTTAATAGTTTAAGTGGCTTTAGTGGCATTCAAGCCGTGGTCGAAGAAAATTAGCATACGATATCTAATGTGTTCTTCGTTAATTTCTAGTTTCGATATTTTATCCTTATCATTAATATAAATTTTACTACTCAAAATTAATGCTAAATAATAGTTCTAATAAAAAAATTAATAATAAAATGATAATATAATTAGTGTCATGGCTTGACATTGATCTATTATAATTTTATAGTTTAGCAGCAAACTAAGTTAAGATAATTATTAGAGTAGTAACTGTTAAGGAATTATATATTATATTTGACAGAGGGTGAGTGTGCTAATAACCGAGTTTTTAATAAAAAGTATGGTCAAAGAATACGGTATTAGCTCATTTTATCCCTTAACCATTATTTAATAAGGGAGGAAATTAACTACAGGAAATGAAGAATAAAAATTGTCGTAAAATATACCGATGGCTCTATTAATAAATATTATATAAAATTGATTAATATAATAAAAACATGTTATTTTGTTTATTTATTTAACCCAAGAGAATAAGTTATAGTTATGGCACAGATTTAATATATTTAATCATGACATTGCAAACAAAGGTAGTGTTGTTAATTATTACGTTAAGTGTTGCTGGTCTTTTTAATCGTTCCTGATACATTGTCGATCGTAGATAGTTATTAATTCTTTTCAGAACACTTAATTATCTCTCACCTTCTTCTACTCTTACAGGGAAGGTTGAAAAGATTTCAAGGATAATTGCTATATAGGAATATATATTTACGAATTCCATGTCGATAATTTCCAAATGCAAATAATTTATTTCAATTTTCATAATGCCAAATTTTATGTCTTCATTTAGGTTATCAATAATATCTTTTTCAACATTCAATTCGATAATAAGTTTCGTTAAAGGAATTTAATAAAAGAAGCAATCTGTGTTTGTGCATCAATGAGAAGTCTTTTTAAATCGATTTCATTCGATGTAGATCACACAGATTTAAAATTTAAATACCCCTAAATTTCGAGACCCATGACAGCTACCACTCCTGTTTCCCTTAGGTTGATCCTGTATTATTTATATATTATTATTAAAAGAAAATGCGTGGTTGACATTACAGAGTGATCTAATTCGCCTACATATGTAATGTAAACAAAAATATAAAAAAAAAATATGTAAATATAACGATTGTATATAGGAATAAGTATCGTCATTAAAAGCTCTGTTATAAGAAATTATAAAATCTCATATAACAGATTAACAAAATGGCGATACTTTACATTGAAAATATCAACATGATTAGCCAAATGGTTAAGCGGAGTAATAGTAATAGCTCTGGATACCAGAGGGTGTCCAAGAGCATCTGTCCTCACATTTGGCGAAAGAAAAAGCACACGCGAACGAGCTCGAAGGTAGTGAGGTGGCGCTCATTGGGCAGCTCGCACAGTACAAAATAAATGATAGCTTTAAATCCAAAAACTCTAAAGTGCTGACAATTTTAGGAATTGAAGCTGATCAAGAGACGTAAATAAATGCATTTCTTGTAATAAAGATGGACAAATGAAAGACATTTAATATAATGTTAATTTGTAGATATAACAATAATATGCAATACAAAGTTTTTAATCAAGTTTAAACAAAATGTGGAATATATGTATACATATATTTAAGTTTGTAAATAGGTTTCATAAACACTGGTCAAAGATGACAAAAAAATAATGATATAATATCTATGCGTATTTACTTTAAATTTCACTTATTTACAATTCGATATTATTAATTTTTTGCATTTACATAAGTGCATACTAAGAAAAAAAATATATTGATAATTATTGAATAAAGGAAAATTGTCTTAGAGAGACATCTGTATACATTTTCTTTATTAATTATTCAAATTAAACGGCGATTGCCGATTTATTTTGAGAAATGAATGTAACTAGAATATATTATTAGTTTATTGATGATTTTTTTGTGATTTTTTCAGTGTCCAGTTACCGTCCGATAGTGACTGCGACGAGGCCGTCGAGACCGACGAGCCACAACTCTACGAAGCCATCTGGCGGTGGCGCGCAGAACAAGAACGAGACGAGCCGTCCGCAGAGGCCGAGCTTCGTGACGAAGCCGGCAGGAGGCGGAGGGCGGCCGGCGGGAGGGCCTCACCACGGATACAAACCAGTCAACTACCCGCGGCCCCTCTCCTCCCTAGCCACTAGTCCCAGCAACAAGATATCCTCTAGTCCTGGTAATGTAGGGGGCGCAGCCTCCGGTCAGAGGGGGACAGCCCGTCCTGCCGCCTCCATCACCAGCAACGACATCCAGCACCAGCCCAGTCTAGGTTTAGGTAACGAAAACCACACAAATAAGCTCTATCATCATATAGAGATATTATATAAAAAAATAAATAATATCGAAGCTTATATCTGAAAAGAGTTTCAAACCCACGCCTAATTCTCAATGAACCGACACACGGAGTGATTCTTGGAAATCGTAAATCAAATATTAAATACGCCAATGTTGCCTAACCACGATGATCTCAAGCGTTCACGGGATGTACACGAATATCCTAAATCATTCATGAGGATATAAAAAAATAATACATAGTTACATCAATATTAATAAAATAAGACTATAACTAATATTCAATATAATAATATCTTTACCTACATGGCAACATAATTAGAATTAAGATTCACAGGCGATGTAACATTATATAATACAATCGATTCCTTTTTTTACACGGAGAATACGTTCCAAAGACCACTGTACAAAAAAAACGTGCAAAAAATACGTATAAAATGGTAGAGAAAATTAATTCAAAATAATCCACTTATCCGTGTTATACGAGTTTTTAAGTTTATACAAAATTAGGGTTTGGGTTTCAATAATATATTTTTTAAATAAATAATCGAAATAATATACATTTACGTATTTATTGAACATATAATAGATCATTCATTAATCATTGCTATCACGTACAATTCCACACATTCGACTCTTTTTCGAAATCCGTTTGTGAGTTTTCATCATCAGATTATTTTTGTATTTAGCCTTTAAAAAATCTGTAATAAGCGATTGTTTGCTTTTAGCGTATACATCTTTACGTATATCGTTATAAGGGGCCAAGATCTGTTGTAATTCCCTCTTTAAATTCAAGCTTCTTTCCATTATAGGATCATTTTCTATAAAAAAATGTTCTAATTTATCAGCCTATAATATAATAAGCCAATAAATTCCATCATTACACAAGACGGGATTTTTTTTTAATAAAAAATATATTTATTTTTATTGATCCGTTTCAAAATCGTGTCAATTAGGTGAAAAAAGAACGAGAAGCTTCACGTTTTTAAATGTTTTGGTAAAATATGAGCTTTGGTATAAAGCACACGGTATTTTTTATTTTTAATAACAATTATACTTCTCTAACCCTTTAATCGCCAAGTCAATTATATGGATTTTTACCGTACGCCGTATAAACTTAAAATAAAATGAAACGGCTAAACATATCGACATTCTAACAATCAAATTGCCTTCAAAAGATGTCCCTGCATTAATTTTAATTTAAAAATATTATATGTATTTATACATAAATTCGTAGTAGCGTTTGTTGTGGCGCTGGTGGCTAGACGATTTCCCGTGCCTGCACGCCGTGGCGTCTAAACGGTTAAAGTAGTATTAAGAGATGCATCATACACTTTTCATCATTATCTCACTTCAGAAATCACTTCTGAAACGCAATTTTTGGTATGACGTTTCTTCAATATTGGAAAAATATTGTTTTTTCCTAATATTTTTTTTATTTTTGTAAATACAGGCAACAATAATGTAAGTACATACTATAGCTACTTATGTCAAGATACGTCTTGAACGAGTGTACCAATAAGATACGTCATAAACGAGTGTGACAAAATGTGATTATACAGTTCAAATCAAATTCAGCTTCGATTAATTATCCAAAGTTCAGATTGGACAATGTTAAATTTCGCTAAAAAATTGAATACAACTAATTCTTCTTATTGAAGTACCTTGTTAATTTCTAGTAGTAGGCGATCTATTTTTCATTGTTTTTCTCTATAAATTTGGCGATTTTTGACGAGCTGAAACAACCCTGGACTTCCAAATCCGGTTCATTTGCAAATATTATATGAATAGTTTTTCAAATTTTTTCGGTAATCGTTAAAGTAAGATTATTGTTTTGGCGTTGCTTGGAATTATAGTAAATAGAATAAAATATATATTTATTAAAATCGTTCTGACGTTATATTAATAATTGCAAAAAAATTGTACTGATTTGTAAATAAGTAGCTTTGAAATAATATATCGAAGCTAAAAATGAACAACCGCGTCTTTATCACCTTAACACTCAGAGACCCGGTCCCGCGCTAGTGCGAAAATTTTCGTAAACGATAAACACCCGCTCCCGCATTAACGCGGGTTCACACGAAACATGTTATCTAATACGCTACAAAAGGCTTTCTTTTAAAG